>JAOYMU010000192.1:96191902-96207533 GCA_025802295.1 Psammodynastes pulverulentus | reverse complement strand
AAAATATTTTAATTAACAGAATTATTAAAAAGCAATTTCTCATATTAATTGTCAAGTCTGTTAGGAAGCCACTAGATCCTACGAAGAAACTATAACCACTTTATATTTTTACAATGAGAGAGTATTCTCGATAGATTTCCCTTGTTCTTTCATACTCATCTTCAGCCTGAAGTTTTAATTAATAGAAGAAAAATATCAGACTGCCAAAGTGCAATGCAACCTCGCTCAACTTACAGCTAAAGTTAGAAAGACTGCAAAAGTGGAGCATCGCTTGCTTTTCCATTCAAATGTTCTAATTTTCTCCATTTCATAAGAAAGCTTATAAAGGCAAAGTGTATTGGGAGAGATGCTGTGATGAAAACCAGAGCATGAAAAGAAAGTGATGTACTGCACACACATTGAAGTTTAAAAGGGCATTTGCTCTTATGCCAGGTTATTTCTTCACTGCACTGTTTGATAATTCATGGGGCAAGTACTCCAAGGTCATAAGCATTTGGTGAAATGTTAAAAGACAAACAACCCTAGCTCACTTCACAATACCAAAATACACCAATGACGTGAACTAACTTCATGAAACTTTAAACACTCAAGCAGAAGGAGGGGAAGAAACCCTCAGCAACTTACCTAAGAGTGCCACATTTCCTTAAGCCATCTATTGCTGGGTGACTCTACTATCCCCAGGATACCTGACTTTACTGCCATACATGTCACAATGCCTAGCGTTAGACATCCAGCAGTGTCAACAGAGCCTGACTTCTAAATGGAATTGCACGTGTACTTACATCGCAAACGTTTGGATGATCGGGCGAGTCCTTGAGAGATCTTTTTTCCTCTTCTTGAGAAACAAGACAGAGAAAGAGAAGTGATTGAGCAGAGTAGGGAGGGGAGGAGGAGAAGGAGGAAGAGGAGGAGGAAGAGGAGGATAAGGAACGAGGGAAAAAAGCTTTTAATTCTTCCAGCCTTGTAAGATGTTCCCCACCTGGTCCAACACGCAGCCTCCTTTAACCACACATGCACACGGGCGCGCGCGCGCACGTCCGCGCGAGCATACACACACAACCTTGAAAATCAATCCAATGAACCGCCAGGAGCTCTGTGGTGGCGCTGGTGGCGGCGGCGGTGGCGGCAGCGACGGTGGTGTGTGTCCCTAAGCGTGCAGCAGGCGCAAGTGCCCGTGCTGCTGGTCGGATTAAAAGTAAGCGGACTCGTCCTGAGAGCGTCCAGGAAGGAAGTGACAGGAGGCGAATGGGGAAAGCACAGCTCACGGGCTTTGTAACATCACGGATCGCAGGAAGGAGGGGAGGGGGAGAGAAGAGAGGCTGGGAAGGGAGGATTCAAAAACTCCACGCCCGGCGAAGCTTCTCTTCCTTCTGCCTTCCCTCCTCTTGTCCTCCTCTTTTTTTCCCTCCCTCCCTCCCTCCCTCTCTCTCTCTCTCTCTCTCTCTCTCCCACAATCCCAAACGAAGGACTCTCTCTTGCCGAGCTGGAAAAATAATCAGTTTCACTCTTGAAAAAAGGGGGCGGGATCACATCCCGAACGCGTTTTAATAAAACAAACAGAGCGCAGAGAGCGACCAGCTCAGAGTAGAGAAGAGGCGGTGGCAAAGATCTCTTCCCCCCCTCCCCACACACCCGCTTTTCCCTCTCTCTTTCCGCCTTCCGTGCCCCTCTCTAGTCTGAACGAGATTGATAAATTACTCCACTACCCAACTTTAATTATGTATATGGTATGCAGAATAAATCACCCAACATCAGGCACCTCAATCAAGCACTTTTTAAATGATAATTGCATCTGGGCTGAATCAATCTTGCCATGCCTGACATTTTGCTAATTTTAGTTTTTTACCGCCGGGGGTGGGGGTGATGGGTGATGGGTGTGTGTGGAAGAGCGAAGGGAGGGTCGGTTAGCGGTTTAGGAGAGTTGGCGAAACGGCATATGCCATGGAGCAACCCTAATGACAATCTTGTATTATTACACGCACTCATAGCGATCGCGGCAATAAGGCGGAGAATCACATCCTTTCCCCCCCTTCCCCTCCCCCCGCTTCATGGGAGAGACGATAGGATCCTTTAAAAAAAAATTGGGCTGGGGGAAAGAGGGCAAGGTTGCTGCCGGAACCAGGCTAAGTAGGTCTTCTTGACCAGAAACCCGAGGGGGGGGGGGGGAGGAAGATCGCTTAAGAGAAAAAGCGCCCGCGTTCCTCCAGCGGCGATCTTTTCAGAAAGGCTCTTCGGATGCTCGGGGGCGAGAAGGGCTTTTGCTCACGGCTGGGTCATTTTGGGCAACTCGTTTTGCGCGAGCCCCAGAAAGCTTTCTTTCCGCTTCAGCGAAAGCGCCGCTGCCAGAGCAAAGCGGCGCGGTCCGTTCGCGACGGCCTTGCGAGCCAACTCCTCTGGCAGAAGCGGACTGCGGGTGGGAAATGGGGAGCCTGCGCCGTTCTCGGCGGGGAAAGGGAGGAGAAAGCCAAGCGAGACGAAGGAATCCGCCGATTTCCACCAGGGAGGCTGGGTCAGCAGGCCAACTTTCGAGGCACTTTGGAAACATCTCTTCCCCCTCCCCCCTCCTCCCCCCGGAATTTGGCAGGGATGGGATGCAAGACAAGCAGCGGCTGCGGCTCCCCCTCCTTTTTTTTTTTTAATCACGGCCGTTAACATTTCCTTTTTCCTCCCTCCATCTCTTTTCTGCACCTTTCTTAAGACTCTGGGTCTGCAAATCGGCTCCTCCCCCCCTTTTCTGGTTCGTTTTCCGCCTCGAAGCGCGAGGCTGTCAGTCTTCACCTCGAGGCTAAACTTTTGCAGGCAAAGATGGAGAGAAGAACGTCAGATAAACGCAACCGCCCAGCTCGGCAAGGACACGGCAGCACTTTAGCTAAAATAACCGACCCTTTCTTTTTCCTGGCTGATTCCTGACTTTTAAGCGCTCTTTTGCGCGGCAAGAGTGCACATATCCTCCGTACAAAGGCTTTGCTACCAGAAAGTCTTGCCGTGCCAACTCACCGCTTCAGCATCACGCGGGAGTAGTCCAAAAAAGCAGAGTAGCCTTCGCTTCGTCACCGCAGGCTGCAATCCTACACGCGCCTTTCCTTGGAAGTAGTCTAAAGCCCCCTTTAGATTGACATTAAGTGACCTTCCAGAAAAGGGATGGTCCTAGAGCCCTATCCATTAAACTTTACAAGTCTTTAGTTCTGTTTTTTGGGGGGTTGTTTTTGGTTTTGTGAACATTTGCGGCTTGCCATTTATACACCCATGGGAAAAAGGTGGGGGGGGGGATCAATACCAAAAAGATTATTGTTGCCTTTAATACAAAGACAATAATTTTAAGGATGATGCCATCCATTATAAACAGATGCTCTTCTATTATTATCTTCACCCACAGCAACTATGTTACTGTATTCTGAAACTTTGCCCTTCTTCAGAACTTTGGGCAAAATGTAAATCACCAACAGGGGAGTCAAGCAAAATAGGGGACAAGTGAATAATTACTAGTGCAATTACTTTGCAAGGTATCTAGGAACATTTTCTTCTTTCATCTCACTCATTTGTGTGTGACTTAATCTTTCTCCCGAATTTTTTTTTTAAGAGAATTTGGATGTGTTTTCACTGTGTTTTGAGGTATTTCAGTTAGTCCTACAATCTTTCAATTGCTGAAATTAAGATATTGACCTAATATGGACTCTAGACTGGCCAACATGACTTATCTTGGCTTTTAGTATAATCCTACTTTCTCTTTTGGTCCCTTTTCTTCAGATATCAATGCAGCCTTCTGCACAATTCTTTTTCAACTTTGGGGAGAAATAAAGTACTTGCAATTAAATATTCCAGGGCAAGGGTAAAGCAATTCCATTTTTAAAAAAATGCACACTCTGAGAGGAAAGGTAGGAAATGTTTAAAAAGGAGAAGGGAAGCAAGGCTGTTCTTCATCAGTTAAATGAGGGGATGCTCATATAAGTGCAAAAATGATTCTGTGCTGTTCCAGCACTGGAAATTTCTCAACCCAGCTGCAGAAAGCTCCGGCATTTTGTTTGTGTTGAAGCCAAGTAAAGAATATTCATTTTCCTGATGCATTTCATGAACTAATGAAATTTTCTACCAATTGCAGTAATCTCCCACTGTCATAGTGAAATTGCAGAGCACAGAACATGGTGGTTCCTTCAGAATTAAGATGGGGGTTACTTTGCCCTTTTATAAATTCAATAAAATCAATATTGCTTCATCATTTTGGGGGGGATGACTGACGTATGGAGAATGGAAGTTTTTATGATATTGGAATGATTCACTATCTTACAGGGTAAACTTATCTGATAAACTTCATTAGTACTAAGTTCTTCACCAAGACTATATAATATACTTCATATACCATTGAAGTATATTCTGTACTACATTCTATAAGTCAGATTTCTAAAGCTTTGTATAGCTCCAGCACATAGATGGCACTATAGATAATAAAAGGTAGAATTAAATTAAACCTTTAGACCCCGGGTGTCAAGCTCGATTGTATCATGTGACGTATCGCAATATTTTTTGTTTTTGCAGAGCTGGGGTGGGTGTGGCCTATGTGTGACACATCTAGCCTGCAGGCCACCTGTTTGACAGGCCTGTTTTAGAGAAACCAATAGATAAGTGGAAATCTATGATGAGCAATCCTTTGTTTTATTATGATGATTTCAAGTACTTTTCTCTGCAACATGTTTGAAAATTCCCACCCCATACTGTCTTTTTATGTTATAAAGCATGGGTATCCACAGGATAGGATCATAAAAGTCAAACTAGCAGTTGCAATTGGGCAACCAATGCTGTCATTTTGACTTTTTGACATTCCTGCTATCAAGGAGCTTTGTTAAATCATTATGCAAAGCTTTGGTGGGTGTCTTGTGTTCAGATCCAGTGCACTGATCTACAATTCAGATATACAAGGTGGAATGGGTAATGTCTCCGTTATTCTGTCTTATTAAAAAGAGTGTGATTGTTGAAGTGGTTAGAAGAGAGGAGAGCTAGTCCTGCCTTAGGCATTAAACCACGGGGTCAGTATCTTTCTTTTAGCCCAAGGATAGAGATAATCAAAAAATATTGCCATAAAAACTACTTGGATTTGTCCATGTAAGTCACCATGAATCAAGACTGAATCGAATGAACCAAAGAAAAAAGTGACTACATCCCAAGTATGCTTCAATATAAATATTTATGTTTTAAACATTGTTCATTTGTTTTTCCTTTATATATTTATTTGTATTTTTATTCTTTCCTTTATTTTTCCATTTTGAAAATTTAAAATGGATACAGGCAGAACTGTGACCTTCCAGAATTGAGGTGACAGAGATGAAAACGTACAGAATCATTTATATTATTTAAATGCAAAATGTTTTGTGTCATTTTGATTCAGAAAACAAAATACATTAAGAAGATATTTACATATTTTATTCATTATGGGGTGGATTTGCCATTCTATTATTTCCACGCTCAGACGACAGTTTCCTGCTGGCAAAAAGACCCTAAAATTATTTCAAAAATCGATTGGCATTTTCAGTAGCTTTTACTGAAAATTTGTATTTTAAGTTTATTTACACATTAGGAACAGTGAAACAGTGATTAAAACAATGGAGAAATCTAGTAGTATCTGAAACCATAGGATCGCATAGCATCATCACTATAGTTCTGGACTAAGAATAATTGCTATGCACTCCTATTTGCACAAGTGCTATGATCTACATCAATCAAAAGAATATCACTCAATGAATCCCAATAAGATGTGGTACATTGCCTTTTGAAAGGTATTGTGTTTTACATGAACTAGATTTGATCTGAAATGACTGTTGACACATAGAACCAGTAATATATGTAAGAACTGATCAATGCATGCATGCTTATAAACATGTCTTTACCACATTTCTTCAGCCATGGAACGTTTAATAGAGCATGCCTAGATATTTGCAATCAGAATGAAGCTCCACTGTTTTCGGGGCTTATTTTTTTACCGGTTTTCATTTTTAACTACCGGTATGCTCTTAAATCTCTTCTGTTTTGATTAATAGATCTTAAAATCTCCTAAATGTTGCTATCTTGTACCTATTATTTTCTCCCATCAACCTTATAATAGACCTTAAAACAGATGAGTCTGGTTTTACTAAAGAATGCATATTGTAACAAAACAGAGAAATTCCTTTTGAAGTAAATTGGCCAGAAATTACAGAAAAGGAAGGAAATATCTTTTTCCTTTTCTAGAGCACAAACTATCCATTTGCAGTGAGGATGCCTTCAGAGATAATCTATTAATACGGAAAAATAGAGACATGATCCATGAGTCTACTTTAAATGGCATTAATGTACTTCTCAATAAATAAGCCACACTTGTCTTATTTTGGTGCTGTATTAGTCTTTTTTTGACATAGGCCAGGTCAGAAAACAGACTAGAAGGACTACTGAAACTTTATTGTTGCAGGATATAATAACAGGATTTTGAAAATCTGATTAGAGAATATACTTCTGTATTCTAATACCAAAGAAAATCAAGGCAGCAAAATCTTGAGTTTTCTTCTTATTTTTTCCTCCCTTTCAGGACTGAGCTGCTATTTACAGTATGTAATGACTGTTGCATTCCTTCTTCAAGACCGTCTCCATAATCCTCTCCATGATGCCACAATTTTAATACCATATAATGTTAGATCATGTAGCATATATATTGTAGACCTTGTAGAGATTATGTAGATATACATGATGTAGATATACATGATCTCTACAAGGTGGGCTAAAATAAATAGAATTTAGGGGGTGGCTTTCATATACTACATTGTTTAAGGCTCAATTTTTGTTTATATAATGAGGATGTGAAGATTTATACAGTTCCAAAATGCCCCAAAAACTTCTTAAAGATTTCTAATTAGGATTATCTCAAATCGGGGTGTTTAAAAGTAGTACTGTACAGCAGTACTAAATTCTATATTATACTAGATTCTAGCCAATGTCTGTCTTTGTACAAAAATTGCAGGAAAATGGTGAAACTAAAAACAAACTTCTCAGGACAGAGAAAAGATTAGTGTGGCTTTGACTTTATAGCCTCAAATAAGAAAATGACAGCATCAAAATAATTCTATGGATTCATATATTCTTCATATCAAGCTATAATCCTGTATTTCATGTACATGCCAATACAAATTCCTTGGTAAAAGTTTGGAAGTATTTACTGCCGGCTTCATCCAGGATGGTTTTTTGCTTGTTTGTTTGTTTTTAATTTCCTGTACAAATATTAGTTTATAGCCTTTGAATTTCCTAACATTTCCCATTCAAATGCTAATAAATCCTCAATTTGCTTAGCTTCAGATCCAGATCAGGTCAACTAGGTGCATCTTAGTATTCATTATTAGAACGATTCTTTAAATAGTCATGATTTTACATTAAGACTATACTCAGCAGTTAATAGCAATATTTTTCAGTCAAAGAAAAGATCCTCAAGGCAATGAGCAAGGCGTGCTACTATTTTGTTTTGGTTTTTTAAAAAAAAAAACCTGTTGCAATCCCTTGTAGACAAACTGTAGAAGCTGAATACTATAGTTTCTTTAATTCTCAAAATTCAGTAGAGAACACTTTAGTGAACAAATAAAAATAGCTCTTACAACACCTGTGGAATCTTCCTGTGTCATTTAGAATTCGGTATAATTTACATTGAAATGTTACCTCCAGACCATATTTTTAAAACATGTGTTACAAACAGCCAATAATTGGCAGCAAATCCCCTCTGGATTCTTTCCAAAAAGGTAAGATTAAAGGTTCCTGTTAGGCACAGGCCTGCTGGCAACAGGAAACAGAAATTTTGCACTGTTTCCCAGCCTTCCACCTGAAACTTACATCTGACTTTAAAAAAAAAAGCACAACAGGAGGTGTAATTATTGGAATAATCAACCCTTCTATAACCTTACTGAAGGGCTGCGGTGTAGCCAAGTGTCTGTTTCCCTTACCAATATGATTATTTCATGGTGAGCTCAGTTAACATCCTCTTTCAGTAATTACCCAAGTTCTTTCTCATTTTAGAATGATAGTCAAATGTTTAATTCTTTAACAGTAATGAGCCTGCCAATTTACACTGTAAAAATGACATTTAAATTACAGAAAGCCAAGGTTATGTTGAAAATAACCCCAGAGTTCATGCATCCTAACCCTGGATGCTGTGCTTTCCATTTTCTATCCAGAGTCCAGCCCTATCCTACTACTCTTCCTACCCTACTTCAGTGTTGCTCAACCCTCACAACTTTAAGACATGTAGACCTCAACTCCAGTGCTGGCTGGATAATTCTGGAAATTGAAGTTCACACATCTTAAAAGTTGTCAAGGTTGGTAAACAATGACACTGATTTTATTTCATCAAATCCATCCCATCTTTAAAAAGTGGTTTACTGAAACACTTGTCATATCTGCCTGCTTTTAACATGATCCAAAGCTTTTGATACAGATTTTATAGTGAGCTTTATAACTCTCTCTTTCTCCCTCTTTCTCTCTCGCTCACCTGCACACGTAGAATTAATTGGGGTAAGTGTCAGAGTAACCTATTCTAAAAAAAAAAAAAATCAAGGCTAAGATTAATCTACTCCTCAAGATCAACAATACCTTATTTGTTCTCACACTTATTCAGAACATTATTTCAATCCATATTACTTTTATAATTTCATGTAACGTGTAAATTCCCAGAATCTCATTATAATAGGATATAGATTCCAGAAGGGTAATTTAAATATTTCACAGTCCACAGGGGAGAAAGAAAATGTATGTAATTTCTTAGAAATGAATTAATTGTAAAATATATTTTCAAAGCTAGGTGCTGAAAAGTGACACCTGAATATAAATTACATGCCACCGTTAAAATGGTATAATGTACAATAAGTTGTGATTATAGAAAGTCTTTTAGTACATACTACTGTAGGGTTTATCCTATGCTTTAACTTAAAAAAATGTAGAGAAAAAAACTAATAAACAGAGCTTTCTTGAAATATTGAATGATGTAAATGAAAAAAGAATACAGTACTTACCACGTCCACTCTCTTTATTTTGAAAGTCATTTGCTTTACTTAATCTGTTCCATGGTAGTTACTTCACAGTTTACAACTCTTAGTCGGCACCTTGAATGTTTAAAAGCACAACAGCAAGAGATTATTAAAATACAGGTCTCTTATTAGTGAAGCAATTTGTATGAAAACCTTTCAAAATAACTCCTTTTATGCTTTAGGCAAATAGCTGCTATCACTTAGAACCTACGTATTAGGAACAAGTTTAAAGAGCAACCATTTTTAGTAAATTCCATCTGAATTCTGTCTTTGAAATGCTGAATTATAATAATAGTGAGCCAAGTCTTACACCAGGTCTAGAATACTAGGCTGAAATAAATGCAAATATAAGATACGCTTGATACTTAGTTTAATTTTTTAACAGTTTAGCTTTCTCAATAAATGTATATGCTTATTTTCTGACTTATTCATCATGCTGAATAAATTAAACTCAAATTATTATGGCACTATTGCAGATTGTATACTTAATGGAAAATGTTGAAAAGATGGCTTTATGTCAACATAGTATCTTATTACAACTATTATTATTGTTACCTGACCAAATTTTTACTTATGTACTAATATGTGCATTACACAATATTCTGTGCATTATCAGGATAAAATAAATCCTGTGTGGTCAGTCTTAACAGCAGATAGTAATATATTAATATAAAATTAATCCTGATCCACTGTAAGATCTCTTGATGAATTTCTGTAAAAAATAGTGAGTTAAAAAACAACAACAGACAAATGAAAGGTGCTGCTTTCTACCACTCTCCTCACTTCTATATTTTGATTGTTTACATGCCATCAGGTTGGTATTGACTCTTAGCAACCACATAGATAAATGTCGCCCATGACAATCAGTACCTATCTGGTCCTTCAGGTTTTCCAGTAATTCATCCACTGTCACAGTAACTTTCTTTCTGGTCTTCCTCTTCTTTTTCCCTCCCAACTTTCCCATTATGCCTCCTCTTTGCATAATGTGTCTGAAGCAGAATAACTTGAGCCTGGTTATTCCCTCCCTTCCGACTTCAGTGAGAACTCTGGATTGATCCATTTGTTGTTTGTTTGGCTGTTGATGGTATTCTCAGAAGTCTTATCTAACCTCCACATTCAAAAATGTCAATACTTTTTTTTATCCAAATTTTTCAAAGTCCACTACCGTACCTGTATATAGGATGTTACTTTTTAATACCTTGCTAGTTCATAAACCTGTATATTTTGCAATAGGCTCTACTAGATCAGTTTAGAATTCTGGTTCTTCTTGGGCTATAGTCTATTGCTGCAGATTCGGTGTCTTGTATGAGTATAGAATTGGCTCAACTGAAAATGTAGACAGCTAATGATAAAAGTAACAATAGCAATAGCACTTAGACTTATATACCGCTTCATAGTACCTTACAGCACTCTCTAAGCAGTTTACAAAGTCAACATATGGCCCCCAACAATGTGGGTCCTCATTTTATCAACCTCGGAAGGATGGAAGGCTGAGTCAACCTTATGCTGATCACGATTGAACTCTTGGCAGTGAGCAGAGTCAGCCTGCAGTGCTGCATTCTAACCACTGCACCAATACGGCTCAGGTAGTATAATAGTACCATAATGGCTAAAGCCATCTTTTCAATATCTTTCCATTACATGAATAATCCTCTCCCTCATTTACAAATTTATATAGTCTGTACCTAATATTGAAAAAATGAGAAGTATTTCTGATGAATAGCTAGTGGTGACCAATAACAGTTCCAAATCATTCTTTGCTGTCTAAAGGCTGGGAGCACTAACAGTTTAAGTATCAGCAAAATAGAGAAAAAAACAATTGGAGAAGATTTTATTGTAAAACTTTTGTGTAGTTCATATCTTATAACTACAGTATGTAATGGCTAAGTAACTGATATTATTTAATGACTATGACTTCCTCTCATACTAACTGGTTTTCATATGGCACACCTAAACATTTGTAAATAAACTGTCTAATACAAACAGCATAGTGAGTCTCTGTTATTCTCTTTGTAAAGGAACTGGGGGAAACGGAAAGAACGTGAACAACTCAACACATGCAATGTACACGTTTTATTCATGCTGTTTCTAAATTTCTAACAATTCAAATTCATGCATTGATTTATAAGTTCTACTATGTCCCATGTTTTACTCACAGGTAAATATGACTACCTTGCACTCTGACTTTTTTTTTGCTATTTCAGATATCTTCATCCTCCATCTGTGAGACCATTTTAAAGGCTTGCAAATTAACAAATTCCTCCTACATTTGATACAGTTCTACAGGCACAACATATGTACAGGCATTTTCATAGAATGATTGGTCTCTCAATTGCGGAGTTCTCCTGAGTTTATTTTGACAGACCAAGATGGTTTAGTTTTCTCTTTAATAGGCATTGTACTTGACACACATTAACCAAGTTTCAAGGTTTGTTTAATTAAGGCAAAAAAGTCACGATACATCTCAATACGTCACGTCACGTAATTGAGTTTGATACCCATCTTTAAAGGGAAAAAGCAAAATTCTGAAATGTAGAAATCTAGAGGAATTCATAATTGGGTGGTTGTGTTGGGAGAGTTACTTAGAATGAATCAGGGATAGTTTTTAAGATTATTGCAATCCTGTACACATTTTCCTTACAATTTTTTTTCATTGAACGTTATGGAATTTACTCAGAATAAATATAAATAGGATTAGATTATCTAAGTGGAAAAGGTAAGAAAAAAGTTTTGTGTATTTAAGAAAGTGAGCACTCATGAACATCAAATATATAAAACACAGTAAGTTCTGAGTCTGTCAAAAGGGCTAAGAAAATAAATTTGTTTTTCAGAAACAAGGGGAGAATGTCAGTGTTGCATTTGTGGATACTGAGGAAAAAGTACACAACTTGTCCCTGGAAAAACATGTTATGTTGTATATAAGTGCACCTGCTCGGATCAATTTATAAATAGATCAGCTTCTCCAACTTAATGCTAGGCAGAAGGGCTTATTAGGACTGCAATTCCCAGAATTCTTCATCTACCATGACTGTTTGGGATTCTGGGGGCTGCAGTCCCAATTGGTGGGCATCAGGTAGGGGAAGTTTAAGTTAATGGAATCACACGGTACACCGCAGCCATCCATACATTATTAGGAGGAGCATATTGCCTCCAATGAAGTCAACTTGCCGGCAATCTAAGCCCATCACTATTGACACTGTGAGGGTAGACTTTTCGCAGCGCTGCCAGGAAACGCCAGGGGCTGTGAAGCGGGGAACTGCGCGCTCTGCCATTTGAGCTACGCCCCCTCCCTGAAAACTCCCAGGCAAATGTTATTAATAGCAGAGCAGACAGATATTTGAGAGGCGAAATATTTTCCCAGTATGGAAAGATTTTGAGGGGGGGGGGGAAACTTCCGTTCCTGACATTCTAACTAGGCACTAGGTTAAAAAACATAGGAACCTTGCCAGAAAAGAAGCCAGGGAAACGGCGATGGCAACCCTGCGCATTTCACTTTACAGTAATCAGATACAATTTCCCTTAACAGTCCAACCCTCCCTCCCCACGCCCAGTAATCCCGATTTAGAAACTGTCCATTTAAAACCAGAAAATCGACAGGTACCGCAAAGGAGGAGAGGGGTCGGGGTGGGGAGAGAGAGATATTCCTTGTGCTGGTTAGCTTCAAAAGCAATCATAAAAGGAACCGAGAAAGCTCTGTACCTTCTGGAATTTGGACACCCACCGGTTTAACTAAAAAAAAAAGAATCTCGCTGGACTCCCTAAAGACCGGTATATTTAATTATCACATAAACTTCCGTGGATGACAGCCCACTTCCAGAACTATTGGTTCCACCCCGTCCACAAGCAAAGCACTCAAGGGGAGCAGAAAAAGGCTGCGACCTACGCAGCACCCCGGCTTTTAAAGCGATCTCCCTCCCGCCGCCGTCCCCGAACCAAAAAAAAAGAAAAAGAAAAAGCGACGCTTCGTCGGTCTTCGGGCCAACTCGCAAGAAGGGCCTCAAAGAAATGCCGCCGCCGCCGCCGCCGCCGCGCTTCAAAGGGCGGCTTTGCTTGAGTCGGACAGTTGGCCAGGTCAGCCCCAGTCGCCCGCTTCGAGTTTTGTTCGCTGAGACCCAAGCCACGCGCTTGGCAGGCGGCGGGCAAGGGGCGGCGGGGAGTCCGGGAGCCGAGGGGCTTCGGCTGTGGTCGGGGCCGATTCGCTCCGCCCCTTTGATCCTTACTGCACTCGGCAGCGGCTCCCGGGTTAATGAAAGGGTTAATTTGGGAAGGTTGTGTATGTGTGTGTATGTGTGGGATCGTTGCGGAGCTTCACACCGCTTCGAAAGAAGTCCGCGCGCTTTTGGAATCTCGTGGCTCCGAAGGAAAAGCTTCGCTCAAATCTCAGCCAGCAATTCGAGCTTTTGAGTCTGCCGCCGGCTCGCTCTCTCTCTCTCTCTTTCAGACTCCCACGGCATAGGTCGAATCTTTCGCCTTTCGGCTCCCAGGGCAACGGAAGCTCTTAGGCAGGACGAAATAAGCAGGATTTGGAGGATATAAAAGCAGCACATGAATTTACAGATTATCTGCTTGGCCGTTGGCGTTGAGTGGATTCATCCAGTTAGACAGGGGCTTTGGGCAGCTATTGGTGCCCTTTCCTAATCGTCCATATGTTTCAGGCATGCCTTTAAACACAAGGCCTGTTTTTTTTTTTAAAGTATTTCCGTTCTGTACATTGAAGATACAATTCCTGTGTTTGTAGCAAAGGAAATGTCATACATCAAATCTCTCTCTCTCTGCCCTGGTTGGAAAGTGGATTTTCAATGAGATCTGAATTATTCCCTGAGAGCAAATTTAAACAATTCTCCCCTCTTTAGAAAGGGCCCTTGGAAGATACTTCTTCTTCAGGAGTCTATTCCCAAATTGTATGTCCCCTAAGCCTCTTTTCTGTTCTTACTGGTCTAACTAAACAATTGGAGATTTTTTATAAAGCAAACAGAAAGGTATCCTGAGGCTCACAAAGCTTGCTTGACATGTCCTCAGGTTGCCATGTAGTAGAAGGAAGGTCTATAAGTGCAATCAGGAGAACCAGTGTTTTCAAGGTAATGGCAAGGACTAAGCCCATAAAGAAGGCTAAATTTGGTGGCCTTATGTTCTTTCCAATACCGTGTTTCCCCGAAAATAAGACTGGGTCTTATATTAATTTTAGTCCAAAAAAACACACTAGGGCTTATTTTCGGGGGTAGGGCTTATATTACAGCCCGTCCTGATAATCAAGATAGGGCTTATTTTCGGGGTAGGGCTTATTTTGGGGGAAACAGGGTAGAACTAAGGAGAAATTCCTGACAGTTAGAACAATTAATCAGTGGAACAACTAATCAAAGAGAGATCCAACCTAGAATTAAGAAGACATTTCCTAACAGTGAGAACAATTAATCAGTGGGATGGTTTGCCTTCAGAAGTCGTGGGAGATCCATCACTGGAGGTTTTAAGAGAGATTGGACAACGATTTGTCTTGCTTCAGCAGGGGATTGGAGTAGAAGACCTCCAAGATTCCTTCCAACTCTGTTATTCTCTATTCTACATCTTCACCAGGCCAGAAAGAAGAGTTAGAATATTGTCCAAAAGCTATTAAGTACCCTTAATGTGCTAAAGTTCAGGAGGGAAAGAAAGGGAGGTAGAAATAAATATGGGGGGTTTTTTGCATGTTACCCCCCGCCCCATTTTCCCCAGGAAATTTTAATTATCTGGGATATCCTGAGGATGGTTTCACCCCACAGCCTAAGCTATATTATATCTAAATATGGTTTGTGGGATAAATCACCAGTCAGCTTTATCAAGTAGACCAGACAGGAAACACAGCCAGATAAGTTAATTTTACTTTATTGCAAAGCTACACGATCAGAATCTTGCAAATCTGAAAGTACAAATCACCCTCTGTGTCTTTTGCCCGATGGTTTAAGAAGGAGCATCTTGCACCATTATCAGGCTCCAAAGCCAAGAAAGACCCGTTTATAGACGGAAATCTTGCCATGCTAAAGCAAATTATTTGCACCCTAAAACCATATACTCTGGGAACTACTAGGGAGGTGCTGTCTTCAGTCTCGTTTTCCAACAGACTGTCTGAACTTTGCTGTGTCTTTTGGTCCCCTGGAAAGCAGCCTCTCCCTCCGATAAACCTGGTTTGTATTTCATCACATCCACCCATTGTGCAGCTGTGGGCTATGCCCCTCTTATCTGACCATTCAATAGGATGCATCTCTTTGCCTGGTCTCCCAAAGTCATTCGCACACCCCATCCCATCATCATTGATTGGTTTGTTAATCCAGGGGTCTCCAAACTTGGCAACATTAAGACTTACGGACTTCAACTCCCCAGAATGGGAAGGGACTTTGGAGGTCTTCTAGTCCAACCCCCTGCTCAGGCAAGAGACCCTATATACCATTTCAGACAAATGGTTGTCTATTCTCCTCTTTAAAACTTCCAGTGATGGAGCACCCACAACCTCTGGAGGCAAGTCGTTCCACTGATTAATGAAACCATGGTTCACATATTAGCTGGGGTCAATCTGATGGTTAAACTGGAGCTTATTAGAATAGATGGGATGGGATGGGATGGGATGGGAT
>JAOYMU010000192.1:96009955-96025124 GCA_025802295.1 Psammodynastes pulverulentus | reverse complement strand
AGAGGTAGAGGAAGAGGAGGAAGGCTGGCTGGCTTGTTTGGCCCGCGTGTTAGTGAAGCGTGGGAAGGGTAGGCGTGTGAGGCTCTCAAAGTAATAGGTCGTGTTTACCATTCCTCCCCTCCCAACCCGGGATCTGACTTAATGCAACATGCCAGGCTAGGCCCGGGAGGGTGGATGCATGGGTGGGTGGGTCGGGTTGCAGTTGGTTGGTTGGCTGGAGCGGTTGCGTGCTTCGGGGTTGTGTGAACGAGGCCTGCGTGGCTTTAAAGGGAGAGCTTCCCATTTCTACGTAGAGGCTACAGGTCAGCCATCAAAGGAGCACCCAAACAGGGCAGGCTTAAAACCAGGATGGGGTGGGTGGGGGGCGTCCTGCAAAGAAACCCCTTGGAGTCTCTCCTGGGCATCTCCGCTTGTCTGAATGAATACACAGAGGGATGCTTTGTGTTTTTGTTTGGGTCGTGTGTTCCTGCCCGGGGTGCGCACTGCACGTAGCTGGCTGCTTTCCCCCAGCAAGGGTTAAGCCATCATCCGGCCCATGTTGCAAGTGAGGGTTTCCTAAAGACTCCAGGGGGTGACTGCGCAACCTTGCTGGGTCTGTCTTTTGCCTGGCGCGTTTGCAAAGGCCGCTTTCCCAAAGGCTGCAGTCAGAGGATGGAGCGATCCTTCCTCTGAACCCATCTCAAACGTGAGGGAACTGTCCTGCTGACCTCCCAGTTCAAACTGCGGGGGAGGGAAAAAAAAGAGGCAGTAAAAATGTCCTGGAATATCACAAGCTGGTCCTCTGGAAGAGAATCCTCTAGGTTGCATCTGGTCCTCCAAAGGATGAGACTGTTATTTCTGATCACTGGATCCTTGCTTGATAGACAAATGGACGTGTTCCAAAGCTTGGGCTCCATTGAGAAATATAGATATATCTATATTTCTGACTTGCTAATGAGGAAGGGGTGACTTCATGTCTGCTGAATAGCTTGTATGAACTCTAGGCCCAAGCAGGGAGCCGAGCCAGCCATCCTCCTGTTGGCTCTCTGAAAGCAACACAGGTTTCTCTTTTCCTTCTCGACCTGCTCAGTTCAGCCATTAAACCACCGCAGGCTCCACTTCTCCCTGTTGCATCTTGTGAGAAGAAAAAAAGCAGGCCAAAGTGCCTCCAGACAGACGGTTCCGTCCAAATTACTTCTTGCAAATTGCTTCTCTTCTGCTTTTCAAGATGTCACAACTGCAGGCAGCTTCAGGGTTGATAACTGTTGATGAAATGGCAGGGTTTTGTTTATTGCGACGTGTATTTGCCGGGCTGTGTACTTTTATTATACCGCAGTGTAAATTGTATCTTTTATTTAACATGTATTCACACCGTAATATATATTTGCAATGCTGTATGGCTATTTAATACGTGTATTTATTGCAAAGCGTATTTGCAATTTTATATAGGTTACTATATATTTGTGTATATATATACATACATACATACATACACATACATACACACACACACACACACACACACACACACACAACACATGGACTGTGTGATCCCCAGTCTATTGAATAGTCAATAGACTATTCACACTGAGAATTCAAAGTGCGTGCATGCAGAAACACAAGCAATTCACTAATGACCTAAAAGAAGCTAGGCAAGAATAGGGTGTGATCTTGCATAATCTCTGGAGCCTTCAGGAGTTGTATGGGAGGCCAGTGCTCTCCTACAACCTCCAAAAATCTCATGTGAACAGGGTATGCTTTCAAGAATAGTTGTTGGGTGTTCGGAAACTGCAATAATGCTGCATCACCAAAACTTTGACATGCGTGTCATAGGTTCACTATCACTGTCCTAGTCTGTATGTTGTGTGAATTCAGTACATGTAGTTAATTTATGGTTCTGTATATCAGAGAAAAATGAGAGAGTTGAACAAACAATAGTTCAGCTAATCATGAGTAAGCACATAATGGAAACTGGCATTTTCTCAGGTCACTTAAATCCGTTTTAAATGTGAATTTAAATTGTTTCCTAGAGTGTTGGCTTAAGAAGTGGCTTAAGAAATGTCACAGAGGAAAAAAATTCTGCGAGAGATGGTGCGCATGAAGGAAGAGCTAGTATGATGGACTATAATGAAATATAGGAAGGAGGGGGCACATTCCAGAAAGCGGAGGAAACAAGGCAACCCAACTCAGAGCTGGATAGGAGACAGGGGAAGAAAATGACAGATACTTCCAGGGAGATCCATTAGGGTGACAGTAGTAAAGGTTTAGTCTGGTAAGAACCTGTCTATAGGTAGTCTTGATTTACAACAGTAATTGAACCCAGTCTTAGGTTTGGCCAGTCATTAAGCAGGTCACCATGTAACCACACTCAATTTTGCAACCGTTTTGTGGCAGTTGTTAAATGGTCATTAAGCCAGCCCATAGTTCCCAATGGGCTTTTCTTTGCTGGAAGCCAAAAGTAAACACTGGTTTCTGGCAAAAAAAAAAAGTTGTAAATCATGGTGATGTGACTTTGAACCATTACAAATGGCTGTAAATATAGGCTGGTAGCTGAGTGCCCAAAATGTGACACAAGGGATTGGGGTCAGAATTACACTCAGATGAATTTTGCTCTTTCAAGAGGATTTTTCACTACCTCCTGCAGTGTTCTGGGAGGTACGAATTCTGCTAGGACAACATGGATAGGCACTAGACATCGATGGCAAAAGATGAAATTGGAAAAGATCAAAGCTTCCATATTTCCTCAATGAATGCCAGATCTCAATTTTCTCCACTTACAAAAGGAATGTTTCGCTTAATATAAGTTTGGATAAAATTATTGTTAATTATGTTATATTTCTTTTCTATATTTATATAAATATCAATATTAATTCCCTTGGGACCATATATGTATATTATTTCAAAATTTCCACAGACATTTCAGCCTATGTGCCTGATTTATAAAGAGCGGACTAAAAAATGTAGTTCTAGGGCAGTGGTGGCGAACCTTTTCAGCACCGAGTGCCAAAACGGGAACATGTGCTCGCTGGAAACCTGAAGAGCAGCTCTCTGGAGCACGCGGGCGTGCTGGAAACCAGAAGCTCAGCTTCCCATCGCGCACATGCACATTGGCCAGTCTTCTGATGTCAAATGTGCATGCACGCGCGAAGACCAGCTGGCCAGTGTGCATGCACACGCCGGAAGAACGGGAGACGGCTGGGATGTCCTGAGAGATGGCTCTGTGTGCCACTTCCAATTCTCATTCATTAAAAAGGCCAATTACAGTAAATAGATATTGGTAAAACAGGTAATAGATCAATTACATTTATTTTAGCTTTGGTCATACTTTGTTGTGTGAAGATGACTAAGCGTAAGTTCCAATCTACCTGAGTCATCAAAACCTTATATTATAACTTGTGACGTATAAAAGTATGTGTGTATCTGGGTACCTGCAACATAATACCCCAGAGAGTTAACAATTGTCAATAAGAAAAACAAAATGTCTGCATAGTGGACTTGGTAGTACCTGGAAATAGTAAAAAAAAAAAAAAGAACTTGAGATAATAACAAAATACAGATACCTGAAAATAGAAATAGAAGAACAATACATTTAACACCATCAAACATCCACATGTACCTATCCCAGGTTGGGATAAACTTGATAGGTGGATAAAAATGCCAAATTCGGTCTCTGAACATCTGCCTGATTGTGTGATGAACAATAATACTTCTGTTCTATGTAAGCAAAATATAACAAGGGAACAGTGGTACAATAAATATTTTTTTAAATTATTTCTTCCTCTTTTGTTGAGCACAGAACGTTCACAAACCCGTATCACATACATTCTCAAGTAATAATCCATTTTTATCACCTATGGATTTTAGAACCTCATTGTATAAAGTTACCACTCTGGCAGTGTTACCTGAGATTGCAGAAGAATATGTATAATTTTGAATGTTCTATCACTCTCAAAGAAATAGGAGGGGGGGGGTGTTTCCATGTCAGAGACCAGCATCTCCCCCGCCTCCTTTTTATAGCTAATGTTCTGTTTTAAGAAAGAACTTGCAGTTCGAAATGGCTTATTCCATTCTGGTTGGACATCAAAAGTACTTAAATAAAAACCGCTCTGTTCTGGCTGAATCCTCAAGAAAAAAGGATTACAAATAGCTCGGAGAAAGGCTAATAAAGGCGAGAGGCGCTTGAAAGAAAAAGAGTGCGGGCAAGCAAAAGAGAGCAAAGACGGCCACCTACGATGCACAATGGTACCGTCCGAAAGTTCCCCTCCCTGTTCTTTTCACGGGCTGCCGAAATACGTCATCCGATAGAACAGGAAAAGGGAGGGTGGAATTCCCGGCATGCCTCTTGGGTCCGTGCCCGTCCGATGGCTAAGATGGCGACTCCCATGCATCGTTTGATTGCTCGGAGACAAGCGTGAGTGTGTGTCGAGGGCAAAGAAGAGCTTGGAGAGGGAAGCTACCATCCAGGGCTTCTCGAGAGAGGGGCGTTAAGCGAGTTGGAGGCAGTCCTGCGGGCGAAGGGGGAGAGGGAATCCAAACCACTTGCTCCCCAGCTGTTACGGGGGGACAGAGCTAAGAGGAAAGAACTAGGAAGACCTTTTTAAAAGGGCGAGAAATAGTTGCATGTGTGCAATTGGTCTTTTAAGGAGGCTGGAAGCGCGTGTACGGGTCGAGGGGGCAGGTGCTGAAGTACCCAGAACCCCGCTGCTTCTACTGGGATCGGGTACTAGAGAGGTGCGAAAGATGTCCTAGCCCCCTTGATAGTAGCCTCGGGAGGAGAGCCTCTTTTGGTCCATTGTGTGTTGCGGTATGTTTCTTTCAGCATCGCTTGCTGTGGAAAAACCTACAGAGTAAGCGGTTTAATGGGTATCTGGGCAGTTCTGGTCGTAACTTCTTGCCCTGTTTATTTTGCTTTGCTTGGTGGCGTGCACCTGCAAGTGCCTTCCTCCATAACTTTCTCACAAAATGTTATTTGTTCAAACATGGTTAGAAATAAAGTGTAGTTTTTTCCTGTGCAGCACTGCTTAAATGTTATTGCGATGTGATTCCACGCAGTCTTAAATAGAATAGAATCAGTAGCCAAAGGTGTACAGTACTGAAATGTGGGGGGTTTGGTGTGTTTTAGTGTACTGTGTGAATTGGCCAAACTGGTTTCATAAATTAATGATTAAATACATGCTTACACTTTAAAGATTTCAGTAATACTGTTTAGATATATTACATTAAATGTAATGCATGTCTTCTAATTAGCTCTTAATTTTGTGTTAACATTTTATAGCGAGCTTTCATTAATAGTTCTGGCACTCGGTGTTTTCTCTCTGTAAATCTAAATATTTTGCAATGCTGGAATTAGTAAAGAGGTTCTTAACTTCTTAGAATTAAATGAATGTTATAAAAGATTCCTAAGTCTTCAACCTTGTCCCAATTATTATTTATATAACACATACACATTTTCAGACTATATCATCTAATCTGACAATTTTTAGTATTTCTGTTAGCAATAATCAGAATTTGAAACTGTCAAGCAGACAATGGCAGTTGTTCTGGAACTGGATGATGCTCGTAACAATAAAGGAAACAATAAAGAAAACAATAAACCATGGTTAAATGAGCCACATAAAATGGGAGCCCAGAAGTTGTGTGTCTTAATTTTCTAAAAGTGATCATCTTCTGTAAACATTGCTTGGATATAAAATCAAAGTGGTTTATCTTTTTGTGATAAGAGAATAATATCACAGGATATTAATTTGCAGTAAGGTTTATGTATTTTTGAATAGACTTTGTTTGATTATACACACTCTCTAATACTTTGCTGCATTTCATCTGAACTGGTCTTCAGACAATGTGTTGCCATTTTCCATTACCTCATCAGGAGAAGCTTATTACAAATATATGGTGAAATTTCTGTGTAAATGTTTGGATGGCCTATTCAGATATTATCTATGTTATAGCTGTATTTTAATTCCTCAATCCACACTTTTCAATGTATAGTTTAATTGTTTAGGGCTTTTCTGGTTCTCTTACAGATGGCTGAAGTACAATTTTCAACATTCTTCATTATCAGCTAGTGGAGTTATAGAGTTATTTTTGAGACTCCTAAAAGATCACCCTGTCAAGGGAGATAATCTTTTACCTTTAGTTCTGTATACAGTCTTATTCTAATCCAGTTCATTGGAAAGATATGAATCTAAGAAGTGAACAGCCCAGCCCATATGCTATGTCTTTACAGGATTGAAAAAGTCTGCTAAATTGCTTTAATGAATGTAGTATTAAATACTGACAACAAAACACTTTATTTAAAAACCTAGAACATCGTTAAAGAACCAATTTTCCATAACCATACGCTGAACAGCAATGTTTAATAAAGTAATCAAATCTGTTTAGTTAGAAATAGAGTCTAAAGGATTTTAAGCATTCAATCTTCATTTTCACCCTTTTCTACCATAAACTTTTTAGTAAAATCCTATCTCTGTTCTGAAATTTCAGTTCTGATCCTTATATTATTTCAATTCTGTTTGTGCTCTTTCAAGCAGCAAGTAATAATGGCCATTTCAGTTGCAGCAACTCTATACCTGAATATGACTACATAAAGAACACAATACTTTTGCAAGAAAAATGATAATTTATTCATAAAATGCTCTTAAAATCATGTGAATGAAATACATTTAGTAACAACGAAAAAGTTTCTGGTAGTATCGTGATATAATTTAATTTTGTTTCCAATTGCACTCTTTTTTGCAGTCTCCCAAACCCTACTTTTGTATTATTTGGAATGGCAGTGGGAGGTGAATGGAAAAATAGGTTATTTAAGTCTTGCAGAGACTAAGCGCATTAATTTTATCCCTGAAATTTAGTGTGGAGCTAGTTCGCCCCCTGCAGTGCAGCCTGAATAAGCACAGGAGCTCTAATACAAAATTTTCAGAATAAAAACACTAACTTTTTTTAACTTGTATCCTGATATCACATGAAAGTATCTAAGTGAAAAAGATTGCATCACAACACACCATAAATCTTCCTGTAAATTATGCTGTTAATTCTGAAAGGGATAGCTAATATTGAGACTAAAAGATGACTTTACAGACTAGGAAAAAAACCCTTAGATAAAAATTCCAAGGAAGCAAACATTGTATTTGAGTCAATACAATACACACTTTTGAATGAATATTAAGATATATTGAGTTGGTTTGTATTCAAAAACTGATGAAATTCAATGTCTTAGGTCAAGTCATCTGTAGATCAATCATATAAATTCCAATTAGGTCAGTGATTCACAGCAATATTTTAGCAATATTTTAGCAAAATTTGAATAGCAAAGTAACCAATGTTGGATTTATTGTGACTACCTACCATACTAAGCCATGAGTTGTTCAATTTATAAGTTGCTGCATTTGCAGAACTTCCTGAACCATTAACTGTGACTTATTAACTGCAGTGACTGAATTTAAATAGCATGCTGAATTAAAAGTAAATAAAGTATATTTAGCTTGTTTTTGTGAACCCAGTCATTGTAGGCTCAACCTAGCAGCTTTCTATACTTACCATATATTATTAATTAAATGTGCTCCAAAGCTGGTTTTAAATGCTTTGAAACAATAGCATGCCAAACAATGAATTTCTGAATTGCACAAATGAATTACTTATAGTCCTTAAAATTCAGAGACGGCCATAAGTTATTTCAAAAAAATGAATGTGCCAGCTATCTTGATATTTAGGTATAAAACATTTAATAATAACACTTTTCGAATTTGACTGCTGTTTAAACAATGTAAAATATTCCATGTGCCGAGAATTAGGAACATTAGTTCACTTTATTGTCATTGTACCTTGTACAACGAAATTAAATAGTGACAGATCGTAACAACCATCAACAGATTATAGGAGGGGAGCCGTTTTAAGTCAGTTGATTGGTCTGCTAGCTACAACAATTCCAATCAGATGTTGGGGCCCATCAGCATGGCCCAGTGACAAGGATGAGGAAAAAGGTGCTGGAGAATCTTGGCAAATGGTCTGGATATTCTGCTGAATATGGCTGAAAAAATTTGGGCGGCAGCTGTAGTTTCTCTCTGATGATAAGAGCTGATTGGCAGTAGAAGCAGGAATTGAAGGCTAGTGAAGGGATCAATCAGCCTGGGCCTTATGGCTACTAAACAACTTCTGGTTTGGTATGACAGCTATCTGGCCTTTGCCATGCAGGAGTTGAGTTGTGGGAAATATGGCAGGAGATAAGAAATGGGCCTCACTCAGGAATGTACCATTGCAGCAGCCCCCTGCTCTCTACCACACTTCTTAATCATTGAATTTCCAGAGGCCCAGGCTTTTTGATGCTGCTACTAAATTGCCAGGTCAATCCATAATAAAACCTCCCTCACTTGTGATAAGGATGAGAGGGTTGCCCTAACATGTATTGTTGAAACTTGGATGAGCATAGAGGAAGATTGCCTTCTTGGAAATCTGCCTGCCTGGGGTTCAGCTGTAATATCAAGCTAAAGCCAGGAGGTGGAAGCAGGGACTAGCTTTTGTAATCTAAAACATTCTGATGATATTTAGAGGAGCTATCCCAAAATAGAATAGGAATAGAATTCTTTATTGGCCAAGTGTGATTGGACATACAAGGAATTTGTCTTGGGTGCATATGCTCTCAGTGTACATAAAAAGAAAAAAAATACATTCATCAAGAATCATAAGATACAACACTTAGTGATAGTCGTAGGTTACTAAATAAGCAATCAAATCATACTAGGAAACAAATAAAACAATATAAATTGTAGAAGTACAAGCAACAAGGCTATAGTCATAAGTGGGAGGAGTTTGCATCTGAATTTGCATCTCTTCCAATGCCATTTACGATTGCAGTGTAATTGCAACTAATTTAATTTGGATCCAGCACATGGAATCCACTGTATTCTTATCAGTTATTTGTTCCGCACCACCTCTTTCATTGCAGTCTTCTCTGCAAACCTTGCAGGGCAATCTCAATTTTAATAAAAAAAATATGTTTCCTCCAGTTCTTAGTGATGGCTACGACATTTTTACATTTCTGTTGAAATCAGCCAGTAGCAGCAAGAAGAACATCAGTTAAATAACGTCTGTGTGTGCATTCAAGATAACATTCAAACTTCTGGGAGTTTTGCCATTAATTTCAATGGTAGTTTAAGGCTTCTGATTGCAGCTGAGGAAGCAAGAACTAAGTGAAAATATTCTATACATTTGTGGCATTATATTTTACTTGAAGTAGGCTGGTCCTGATCAATTTGATCAGTTTATCTGGCAAGAAAAAGTACAAGAACCATGTGTTTGTGGGCAATTTTGTTTGTCTTTTCATCTGGCTTTTGGGCTGACATATTTCTAACAAACCACAGTAGTTTCTGAGACTTGAGAAAAAAAAATCCTGTATCATTATAAGCCATTCAGCATTTGCCCACATCATAGTGTTTGGACTGTATCTCGCTGGTAAATTTTCAAGGGCTCTGTGGTTGGCAGTCAACTCCACAGTTGTATTTAAAAGCAGCTGGGAAGTGTGTGTGTATGCATGTTTCTTCATATGTGGGAAGAATTTTTGTAGCTTTTATTATATATGCAGGATATCTATGTAAGATGTTTAAAAAGTAGATAGCACTACTATTGACAATTACTTATTGCATTGAAAGACATTCCTGAACCCAATAAGTATTTCTTCTGCACAGAAATGCTAAAAAGATGTGCTTGAAGTAGGTTTTCACACACACACACACACACACACACACACACACACACACACACAGAGAGAGAGAGAGAGAAAAAGACAGTTACGGTTGCTTTTATTATGTATTTGCTTTTACTATAGTTCTATGCTTCTCATACAATCATATTTCAAAGCAATAGGCAACATTAAGACAGGAATCACAGCCCTAAAGAAGGAATCTGTAACAGGACGGCAGCAGGGATGTCTGGAAGGGGTGGTTCAAAAAAGTCAAAATGACAACTACAATGTTGTGATGAAGCTCCACTTATTTTTCATGAGTGCACATTGAAAAAATGGATGGATGTTTAATTGCATCACTGGTACTACAAACTTGACTTTTTTGACCACGTCCTACAGACATTGAAGGACAGGATATTGATTGGGAATCATCTCAAAGTTTTCCCCTTTTCTTTTATTAAATGTTCTGATTGTTTTCAGAAGTAAAATTATTTTCCTTGAGGAAAGAAACCCATCCAATGTCCATTCTTGGCTTTCCCCCTCTGTTTGTGAAGAAGCAAAAATGGACCATTTTGATTCTTTTCTGTTCTGCATTTGAAGGTCCCAACTTTGGTAACCATGGCCTAAAATCTTGTGAGGAAAAAGTGCATATAAAGTAAGCTGCCCATTTGAATCCCTCTTCTCTAGGTCCAAAAGCAAGAATGAATCCATGAGCCCCAAAGGAATACCATGGCTTAAATGCTTATGCCAAAATTAATGTTTAAAATTTCCCCTCCATTTTTCTTGGAAGTAGCCAGACTACTTTTTAAAACTCTGAAATAGTATTTTCAAAGATGAACATATAATGAAATAGATAGTAATAACATCAGCAGTATTAATATGGGAGTACATAAAGAATAATAGTGATGCAATCAATGGCTCAGCAGTTAAAGAGGCTGAGCTTTTGAGCTGGAAAGCCTATAGGCTGGGTTCGAGATCCAAGTACCATATGAAGTGGTGATACATGCCTCAGCTCACACCCACCTACCAGTTTGAATGCATACAAATGTGAGTAGATAAACCAATTCAGATGGAAGGTGCATTCCATGCACTTCAGAATATTGTCATACTGGCCACAAGACCAAAGAAATATCTTTGGACAATGCTTGTTCCCTCTGCCAAGAAATGAATATGAGCACCACCCCTTATAGTTAAAAAACAACTAGACAGGTGAAACATTTACCTGTTATAAAGAATAATAATGAGATATCTTATAAGATCTCTAATACTGTAATGACAACAATTAAAAATATATATGGACAATATTTCTTTATCTGCCCTAGGAAACTGAAACAGATTTGCAGATCTGAAAATGCCACTGAAAAATGTTTTAAACGTGGAAAGAAGACACAGGTTTCAAGTTAATAGCTGTTAACATAGTTAACAGTGGTGATGAAACCCAATAGCTTGATTTTTATACTTTTTAATGTATTTATTAATTGTTTTAGCTCTGTTGTATGCTATCCAGGTTACTTGTTTGTGATATGGGCAACTATATAAATTGATTTAAATAATAATAAATAAATGTGTTTAGAACTTTAGGTTACTTAGCTGAGTATGCAAAGTATATCTATCATATTGAATTTTGCAAGTGACAGTACAAAGATCATCATAAAATATTGGTATGATTTTCATGGGCTTTGCAATCCATTTTGAATGAGATTAGAAAGCTAATGTTAATTGGCTGGGGTAAAGCTACATACATAGCAGGAAAACTGTAATAAGAATACTTGGAGGGAAATTTGCTTCATTTTTTATGAGTTCATCTACATAAATTTCCATTTTGGAATAATTTCTCTTTCAAGCATAATTATCTGCCTTTGGCCATTTTTACTAACTTTTAAAGGCTGTATAGGATTTGACTGATTTTTAAAAAGGCTTTTTCCACTGAGATTTTTTCAGATGAGAAAAAGGCCAGAACTGTAGAGATACAATCTTAGATTCCCCAAGGGTAGACATCAATTGGTCACTGGAAAAAAAAAGGCTTGAGGAATAAAATATGAACTCAATCAAATTGCTAATGAAAATAGTTAGCCTATAATTAGTTCATGTGGCTGCTTAAACTTTTAGCATGTTGATTATCTGAAGAAGCCTTACCCAACTTGATATGCTTTTTTGAAATTCCAATCCCCAGAATCCCTATCCTACATGGTCTTGGGATTTTAGAAGTTGTAGTTCTCACCCATTAAGGTTGGTGATTTGCATCAACATTGAAAACCTCTTGATTGTGAAAGCATACCGTTCTAGAACATTACCCAAACTAGAAGACAGCTTGGACTACAATTCCTTGAATATCAATTGCCATGAACAATGACAGTTCTATCTGGAAGTTTGAGGAATTGTATTATAACTACTACCACTAAGTTGTAAGGTTTCTGAGGGGTTTTACCATGTCTAGACATAGAGGGTTAGGAAATGCTCAAGTCTACACTTACGTACATAATGTAAGGGGAAAAACAGAATTAAGGAAGAATAGATGATAATTATGAAAGCAATACTTTAATGGCAATTTTGGTGTGCACACTATCCATACTAAATAAGTTTATTCTATGGTAGTAAGGAATTCTAAATTTTTGAGAGGTAAGAAATAAGAAACCACAGTCTTGGCAGAGCACGGAAGAAAGATCACTGCCGAATTTCCAAGTGTCTTTGTAGAGAGCATCCTTTTTAGTTTTTAAATCTAGAAGGGAGTAGGGTATTAATTGCATACTATGTTAAGATGGCATTGTCCTTCAGAAACAAGTACAAAGTCTGGGTAAGTTTTTTCCAGGACTGTGGTAGGAGAGGAGAAAGGTAATACCTCTCTGTGTATTTTTATTCTTTGGCATTCATTGTGGTGATTTAGACTATGAAAAAAAACCCTAATATACAATTATGTATATGCCTACTTGGCATTGTATTGTAGCTTGTCCTGAATCTGTTTCATGTGATGCAGTTTAAAATATCTATCCTATGATATGTCAATCAAATATAGAGTGTTTTATGGTTATGATTATGGATCTTCAAAAAAGATCCAGAAGTGTTTCAGATCTCACATGAACATAGAATCTCTCTGTTTTAATGAAGCATTTTCATTAATCTTTCCATTCAGACTATTTTTTTCAGGGTCCAGCATGAACGTTAGAAAAAATATGATGTCTTCTGGGAAAATCAACTAATCAAAGTAGCATCTTTTTCAAGGAAACCTGAAAAAATGGGTGCTTTAACGAATGGCAGAGAGATGCTTTTTTATGCTTGTAGTCTAAAATGTTTCTCTTAATTCATTTTTTTAAAGCAGGCACAATCCAAATAATGATGACATAATTTATATAATTTACTTCCTCTTTATTAGATCCATTGGATAATGAATCAGATTTCTGTAAAAAAAAAAGGGGGGGGGACGACTCCTTTTATTCCTGGATAAGATCAAACAGAGAATTTTACTAGTGAAAGAAAATAAGCAGGGAATTTTTGCTGATTTTTTCTTTTCCTTGTAACACCACTACTCTTCTCCCCCAATCCCTGAGCGAATATGTGGGGTGGGAGTGTACAATTATAGTTAATAGAACTAGTAATAGATCAGAATTCTCCATTGAATGGAGCTCTGTACATAGCATGTTCTAGTCTGCAAAAGGAAGATCCAGAGTTCAGTTAGTATTTATTTATTGCAAAATTGAATCCATCATATGTGAATTCAAATCTAGATCTCCTGAATATATTGAAACCTAGTAAATTTTAATGAAAACCATAAGGTTCAACACATCTAATGGCATAACTGGCAATATAATTTTAATGTACATTTTTACTATATATACAGTTTCATCCAACATGATCTCACACAGTCCTAAGAATATTTTACATATCACAACTTTTTAACACCGACTAAACAATGCAGCCATTTCAAAATTATTCTTTTTATTCCCATTCTGCTTCTGCCCTTCCTTCTTTCTCAGGGCTATTGATGGTGCTACCTAATTTGCATTATGAGTTTTGTAAACCAATTTACTAGCAAGCAAAGGTACTCAAATGCTGTACGTTTAAATGCTGAGCTTGTATGGTTAGGATAATAAAATACCAAATGTCAATAATGTGATGAATTGTTATCTCAAAAAGGAGGTGGCGGTGATAGAGGGAGTGTTACACTGAAGAATTATATTTTAACTCTCTATTACATATCCAGTAACAATACCAATCCCATTCATTCCAAATGGAATATGTAATATGATTCTCTGGGATTGCTAAAACTGATGCTAAAGCATTTCCTTATTATCTCCAAAATTCACACTGCTGCTGTTTTCAAAGGGCCAAACATACAGGCTTTTCTGAAATTAAACATTGGTACAAATCTATTACAGTCTTTCCCCATTACAGTTTGCTTGCTTATGGCCAATTCTCACAAGTCAAAGAGTGCACAAGAAAACACAGTAAATCACAGGCTGTTTTGTTCTATATTATCCTCTCACAAATTATGAGTCAAGAGCGAAGAATGTATTTGGCAATTTATAGTTTCCTGTGAGAATTACAAAGGATCCCATAAGGTCAAGTATTTTATGGGTGGTGGAGTGTGGGAATAGTCCTGGCTTAGTCTAATATATAAGGGATGTAAGCTTCATCTTTTCCATGCACACAAAACAGAAACCAACAAGAAGTTATTCTTTGAAAGTGCTTTTTGCAGTTGAGTGAAACAGGTGCTTTTATTTCATTCCATGGAACATTATTTTCAACAGAATATGCAGCTGGTAATAGGACATTAAATTAAGATTGTGACCTACTGGCACTCTCATTTGATTTTAATTAATTTAAATGCATGCAAATTTAAATTGTTGCATTTCCTAGCACCACTGATGAGCAGGAAAAAAAAGAATTAAAACAGGACAGATATTAATCTGCATACACATGTGTTATGATTTTTTTTAAAAAATCTTAAATGTATACATGGTCATTCTCTTCAGTATGGGTAATGAGGGCCTATATTTCAGGTACCTCATCACAAGAAATGGGCAAATATGTAACGTTCAGTCCAGCCCAGTTCTTGTTTTTTCCTGTCTTAAATGCATTCCATCCTGGGTGTAGATTAAGTTGTGTACTTTTCTATTAATACATTTCATACACACTTGTCTTTAATAGAAGTTTTTGGTACACATTTTCAAATATGCACGTTTTTGCATGAGAATTTACTGTATAATGCATTTGGTATATCTTCTTCTCACATACCCATTTTTAACTCTCTTTTTTTCAACTATGTGTTCATAGTTGAAACTGCATCACAAATTTGGAAGAGTGCTGATTTCAGGAAGTGAAAGTTCAGTTCAGGAAATGCAAGCTGAATAAAGTAAACTATAAACTGGATGGATCTCCTTTGCATCTGCTATGGCAGGGACTCGAATGACTGCTGGAAATGGAATATTCTCCTGTGTGATGCGATGGTATCCACAGATATGATGGGTTGCCTCTTCTATTACTAAATCTAGACAGAGAGTGTGAGACTATGAGACT
>JAOYMU010000192.1:95970626-95981177 GCA_025802295.1 Psammodynastes pulverulentus | reverse complement strand
GAGGAGGAGGAGGAGGAGGAGGAGGAGTTACATGGAATTGTAAGAAAGGAATGTACTGGCAACATTTCAGAATAATAGAATTGGATACAAGTGCTGAATACATATCAGGATTAAAATCTCTGTAATAACTGCCAAATTCTTTTCTCCATTTTCCTGAAAGTTTTCTTCTCTTGTGAGAGAGATGACTGTTTTTCTACTTCGTTCTACAGGAATTTTTGATTTGCCTTGATGAGCAATGGAGGAGAGACTGCTGCTCATGTTAGCCATTCTGCAATTTCTCTGGCTGTCCTTAGTTTCTAATCTGAAAGGAAAAAAAAAAACTCCGTATGAAGAAATCTTTTATGATTTGCCTCTTGGGATGTAATTGAAGTGTGGGAAGCCAGGGACACCGCAGGTTGCCAGGGAGATGTTCATATAATGAAATATGACAATAATACGCTTCCTTGGACCATCTCATGACTAAAGTGAAAGGACTCCCTGCTCCACCCATAAAAGTCCTCTAAGTTTGCTGTCTTCTGTGAAAACAAAAAGCACAATGTCCTTTCAATCAAAATAATAGGAAATGTTTGAAAAACATAGGCAGAAGGCAAATTAGGCACAACATTAGTAGAATCCAGACATCCAGACACAAAGACATTTGTGTTTATGAAATGGCATTGCTATGTCTTCACTGTGTTTGGTTTGACTTCTAGTTGTCTCTTTGTCTTTCTCTTCCACCCCTTCTACCCTTTTCTTCCCTTCCCTTTCCCTCCCCTGCTCCCCTCCTCCTCTCCCTTAGAAGGCCTCATGTTAGTATGCACACAAAGGAAAATGAGAAATATGACTTATATATCCTCTATGGCCAACCAATTAACAATAACATGCACATCAATATTTCCATTCCAATGTAGAGTTTTCTTTCTTGGCATTTCCCAGACTGCCATACAACCACGGAATGGTCATAGGAAGCACCATGCAAAGGGTCTCTACCACCTTTTAGGAATCAAGAGCTATGGTAAACATGTAGCTCTTTTTGAAACTTAACAACTCCCTTGCCCCCATCTAGTTTTTAGAAAATCCGTACCACTTTGGGTTTTTTTCCTGACTTCATTCTGGCCAATATATTCCCTTCATGGATCTGATGTGGTTTAGTACAGAAATACTTAAATTCATGCTACAATCCATCTCTATACCAGTTACCTGGTTTAAACTGAAGGAAGCTTATAACAGTGGAGAAATGTTTATATAATATTGTTTCTAAACAGACCTTACTTTCTCAATGTTGTGCCTGTTTGAAGTTCTTCCCAAGGGATAGGTAACTGTAGCATCCTCATCCATTTTTAACAGGGTACTTACTATACCACAGAACAAATAATTCTACCTTTCTGAGAAAGCTAACAGGCACAGAAATTTTTAATCCAAATAACTACAATAACTTTGAGTATAACTGTGCCAGTGGAGTTAATATTGTTTTCTACTCCCTTAGTGTAGTCTTAAAATAGAAGTCTTTGATAGTTAAATGTTAATGGGACAATTAAAGAGTTGTTAATAACACAGCATGAGGTTTCCTTTGTGCACGGTTTCTGAGGTTAAGAATGCTCAAATTTTTGCAGTGACCTGGTTGCCTAAATATCCCTAGATGGTTGGCAATATTGTTTAAATTAGCTTTATATACATTCTGCATAGGTAGATTTACTCAATTAATAAAAAAAATAAGTGGTTTTTAAGAACTACTCTTTCCACTCCTGGCTTGAAATCAGCAGGCTTTTTCATATCAGTGATTCAGAGGTTAATCTCCCTGGTCATCATTTTAAGCTCCTTCTTATTCTTATCAATTAGATTGAGCAGCAGATTGCAAGCTTTTCTTATTATCTTGTTAAATCAGTAGGTGAAAGCCTTTCAAAGCATCTCTCTTTTAAAACATCTTTTATTAATGTTAATATGCCAGATGGGACAAATTAAAATGATTCTGTTCCACCAGGCTGCCACTACCCACAATCTTACCACATCATTTGCTGGTTAAGGAAGCATAAGAAAATCATAGGTATTGTATACGCCAGTAATAAAAGTTCTAAAACACTAGCATTCCCTGTTTAGAATAGTTAAAAGGAAAAGAATGTAGTGAAGGGGGATGTTTCTTTAAAGGAAACAAATGTGGATTTTATTTTATTTTAGTTTGGCTAAGGCATTGAAAAAAGAAATCCGATCTAGACTCAGCAGTTCAGATGAAAAGGTACCTTACCTGACCTCCAGATCTAGCTGCCCAATTTTGTGATCCAGGAATGAAAATAGTGGTTCCACTGGCAGTAGCCAGCAATAGATCTAAAGGGGAAATGGGGAAGATGTTCTCTTACGAGAGTCTAGGATCCAGATCCATTAATTTCACTGGAACAGGACAAGACTCAGAACCAAAGGAACAAATCTAGAAAACAATCCTGCTTTATGCTTTTTATTTATGCTGTTTATTTTTCAATACAGGTAGTCTTTGACATACGATCACATTTGAGCCCAAAATTTATGTTGCTAAGTGAGAAATTTGAGAAGTGAGTTTTGCCCCATTTTCTTGCCATTTTTGTTAAGCGATTCACTGCAGTTGTTAAAGTAGTAACACTGTTGTTAAGTAAATCTGACTTTCCCATTGCTTTGCTTGTAAGTTGTAAGTATGAACAATGGTCATAAGACACTTCTTTCAGTGCCATGGTAAGCTTGAACGGTCACTAAACAAACAGTTGTAAGTTGTATTTTCTAATTTTTGAATTCACCTACATTTTTCAGTACTGAATCCTGGAGGGAATAATATTACTGATATGGAAAAGCAAAGATCAGCAAAACAAAGGCTTGCCTTGCACTAGAAATGCAGTAGTATCAAGAGTTTTAACTATTCATCTAACTTTATTATACATCTATTCCTAATTTTATATCTGAGCCTAGAGTCTTTATCATTCAGTGCCAGCAAGAAGGATTTTCATTTAGTCTTTTTTTATCCACTGATTCTTCAAACTGCATTCTGAATCTGATCTGCATGAAAATAACCTTGAGTGAATATAATATTAAATTAAAGTGCAAATCCACTATATTAACCTGTTAAATGAGTGACATAGTGACTGTATAATTTACAACTCATTACATAACCACAGCTCTTTCAGTCCTCCTTATTCTCTGCTTCTCACCCAAGTTCTTTCTTGTCCTGTTGGGTGTAGTGTTTCCTGGGACTATATTATACCATCATGCATTTGTTTATAAACAAAAGTAGAAAAAGAGGGATATGTTTCTTGTATGCACAGTTTATGAAAATAAGGTAACCGTTCATCATCTTGATATGTAAAGCAAGGAGTCTTGGTTTAGGAAATTGATGGGATTAGCGCAGACCAACAAGAATGTAAATAAAGTAGGAGGTGAGAAGACATGGAATAGTTTGTAATGCTGTTCTTACTCTTTGAGATGGTAGAAGTGCGAGCTGAGACTCTGCCCTACCTTTGAAGTGCTTTTTTTTCAAAGTGACTGTCATGCTCCCATTGGAGCCTGAATTTGCCGAAAAAGATAAGCCAGAGCTGGAGCCGACAGAGATCAAGGGGGTGGTGACTTCATTGACTGTGGAGAAATCTGTGGAAGAGCCGGCCAAATCAGCGCAGGGCCCTTCAGGATTGTGATGGCTTGTTAGCAGGGAGGAATGGGGGCAGGATGAACAAGAGAGGGTGAGAAGTGGACATGACAATGACAGAGGTCAGATGATGAGAAAGGATCACCTTCTCCTGATCCCTGAGCATGGAGAGTGGAGAGAGGGTGGGAACAGGACAGGCCTACCCAATGACTCAGGAGGACAGCACCCTGCCCCTCTTCACAAGGCACACCTGGGGACTGAGATTTAAGGAGACACCGTGGGGAAGGGCATTTGTCGGGAACAAACACTGAATTGTCAGAGTTTGGTGTGTCGGTACAGATATTTGGAGTTTGCAGGACTGCTTGCTTCTACTCTACTTGTGGACTCAGTGCCTTCTTCCTGACTTTGTGGACTCATTGTTTGTTCCTTGGTTTGTGGATTAATTGTTTGTTCCTTGTTTCCTGGACTCATTTCTCCATTCCTTTGTTTTGCTGGACTGGGTGTAACCAGAGGCTGCAGTGTGTGTGTGTGTGTGTGTGTGTGTGTGTGTGTGTGTGTATGCACTTTGCTCTGGGACTTGCCAAGAACGTGGGAGCATTTGAGGGGACATTTGGAGCATTAAAGAGGAGTTTGAACTCTCAGCTGGCTGTGTGACTTTCATGTCTTGTCCCAGGTCATCACAGTACCTTATTTTAATGCCACTGTAATTTCAGGTGGTTACTAATGAATGTTATAAGTCAGGAACTACCTGCACGTCATCTCCCTTGCTGGTAGGATGTGGAAAGCTCAAAAGCCAGGGAAACAGGTTGAGGTAGGAGTTCCTTCCCTTCAGCCCCAGACAAAGCACCAAGAAGCGGCAACCATTGCATTATTTCTGGAGAGACAGTTATGCCAATTAATGTGTGGTGTTGATCGTCTTGGCTCTCCAGGACTGGTAGAAACCCCACATCATAATGGGAATGTCAGTGCCCTATCTCAGATCTGCACATCCTTTGCTCATAGAAAGAGTATTAGTGCTACTGAATAAACATGTGCAGGACTATAGTAGAAAAGGCTAACCAAGTATTGGTTTGGAACTGTTATACATAAAACTTGCTGACCTCAAGAAATTGCTGTATTGAAAGAAAAACCTCCATGGAACTCAGCCACATTTACTTGCCGATGGTACATGTTCTGATACTCTTAACCACATATGAAGGTCTCTGATAACTATTTTTCCCAGTTACACAAACTGAAATAAAATAATTCCATGGACTGAACTGAATTCCACTGAGTTATGGATCCGCCCCCTTTTCAAAGTTTTTCTAGAGGTAGAGAATACATTTATGTTTGCAGAACACAACAAGATGCAAGAAGCTTAATATATATCCAGATTCACTTAAATTCCTACTTAAACATGATATTTATAATATGATACATCAGATTTTTTTAATGCCTGCTGACAAGTAATAGGTTATGCCTACTCTAAAGAGGTCAGAATGTACATACTAAAATGAAAATCACATAATTTTGGCTTAAATCTCCAGTTCCGTTATGATTAGAATTCTTGCTCTTGCCTTACACGTAGTCACACAAACCCCATGGATACTGACAAAAATGCAAAAACCTGCAAATGCCTCACAGTCTCTTTACATTGCTCAGAAAAAAATATATGTTTCTCTGAGGATTATTTACATATTTGTAGTATCAGAACTCATCTGAGTACATCCTATGAAACTTGATGCAGAGTGTTAGTATGAAAGATGAGATAGAAGTAGAGATATCCTAATATGAAAAATTAATAAAACATAATTACTTACTAGTTTTGCTACATTAATAATTTCTATTAATATATGTCTTGGGTTGTACAGACTGCTTCAAAATAAATGCTTCCCAGCAATGACCTAGAAAGTGGAAACGTTTTTTGTTTGGAACAGTTCCTCCCCGCCAAAATAATTTACTCATTCTTATTTTTTTGCCTTTTGTTTGTTTCAAACAATTTAAAATACATTTTAAAGTTCATAAAATCTATGTATCCCAAAACATAAAGGAAGTATTTCAGATATTGTTGATTTGGAATTGGGTATTTCCATAATAAAGATCAAGAATTAACATAAAGAGGAAACACTGATAAAAGAACAGAAGATGTAAAAGCTGACTAGGACATTCCTAGATGTTGCTGTACCATACATGTTACCACAAATAAGATGTCTGGTGTCATTGTTTCAGTGAAACAGATGTATAATCAAAGCTTACTCCTTCTCAATTTGACATTCCTGGTCACATTTTCTTTAAATTCTGGAACATTCAAATTACCTTTATAGAAGTGATGCTACGCCAGATGCTAACTTCCCAATTAAAAAAAAAATAGTAAGCAGATTTAGACCTGGCTACTTAGATGGGAAACCATAAGGAAATCCCATGGCTATAGGCTTGTCTGGAAAGTCAAAATAGTATTCCAGAAGAAGATAATGAGAAACCACTTCTATACTGTTGCCAAGAAACCCACATGGATTTCTCGTGGAGAGGGGCGGGATATAAATCCAAGAAATAAATAAATAAATAAATGGATGAATCCATGCCAGTCTCAGCTTGATGAAGTGGCAACCAGTTCTTATATACATAGAAAAGGGAGCTCAGCTGAGCCATCTCCCAGTTAAGTGTGAAAGGGATTAACACCATACAGTTCAATGCTGTGGATGTATATAGGAGAAAGACACATAGAGGAATATTCATTGGAAAGGAAAATAAATATTCCCATCCCAGCTCTGGTCTAGCATCAGACATTTTTTTCAATTTATATTTGGATCTTTTTGTGTTGCAGAACTACGGAGGCCCCAATGGACTTTTCCTCACTCAAAGTTTGCAATAAAAATTTCTGTTGAAATATGGGATCCCCAGCAATGTATGTAGTTATTCCAATTACTGGCTCTCTTGCTCTATTAAAGGAACAGTATTTCTGCCATTATATGGTTCTTATAATGCCCTTATAATGCTTTCTATATGAATGAATTGACCAAATATTAGTATTTTGATTGGTAAAAATGTGTGACACATTTAACTGAGAAGGAGAACAATTCCTTAGTGTGGATAGAAATCCCATTTTGGCAGTGATTCTTTCCTTTCTTATATGGGATTATAGTATCTGGTAATTGGGTAAGTATAGGAAGCATGTTTTCTTATAAAACAGCCTTCCCCAGTCTGATTTTTTCCTTACATTTATCAAGTAGCAATGCTGATTATGATTAACACATTCACAACATACTACCAAAAGTTTAGGCATTTTAGGGTAACTAAAAATGTTCTCACAATTGTTAAGAAAGATTTTGCTAACTAGCAATATTAAATGCCCTAGTGGTAGAAAAGAAAGCTTTGCTAACCTTACTGCAGTTAATACAGTTATACAAATATCTTACTCCTCGATCAAAACATTATCTTGGCTTTCTTAAACATCGCACATTGGAACAAGCTTCAAAATTCATAAGAATTCTCAAAAAAGACTAATTCCTACTATCATGTCTGTTCTGCCAACTGGGAGAGAATGTATAGTCACAATCTTACTGTGTTAATAATCCCGTTCAAATGTAGGCACTAGGATAGGTGATAAAGCCTTTTAAGCATGGGTTTCACTGACAGGATTAGTAATAGCAGAGTGGGTATTTGAAGAACAATGAAGATAAATTCACAAGAAGTCTGCAATGAACACTTTAGCACCATCCTACCTCTACTCCCCCCTTCACCCATCAAAATCAGAAACCTTACTATTACCATCCCAATCATCATTACAAATGAAAAAAGACAACAGCTGAGAGCAGATCTGAAATGGCTGGCTACACACCAGTAGAATTAGAAATGAAATGGATATCCTTGTGCATAAAGGTAAAGCTGGAATTGTTATTCCATAGCCATGTTCTCAACCTTGGTAACTTTAAGATATATGCATCAACACCCAGAATTCCCCAACACTCGTGATGATGGGGAAATTCTGGGAGTGGAAATCCACACATTTTAAATCACCAAGGTTGAGAAACACTACTCCACAGACTAACTTAGTGAAAGGCCTACTAAATTGCTGGAATAATACAGTGTTAATGGTAAACTGGCATATGCAAAAGCTGGAGTCATTGCATTTTGAATCTGAAGTTCTTCTGTGTTAACTGTATTAGTTGTCAGAATTCTTGCTTATCTATCCTACTAATCAATTGTTATAGGAGGCAATGACTACATACCAAGATACCTGTGATTTGTGCCAATTTCAGATTAGCTCCATTCTTCTGGGAGCTACAACACTTTGTTGTGCAATTGCGACAATTTTTTTTGCCACTCAATTGTGCTATATCAGAAAATGGTGTGTGTGGTAAGGGCTAGGCAGGAATTCCTGCATAGAATGCTACCTTGTGCCATTTTTCATATTCTCCTATTGATTAGCTGCAGGAAAACAACTTGATCCAAGGTGGGTAAGATGTAGATGTATGGGTATATGTATATATTTTATTATTCAGGTAGTCCTTGCTTATCAATTACCTTGTTTAGCAACCATTCAGAGTTATGACATTGTAAAGAATTGTTTTGTAACCAGTTCTTTCATTTATGACTTGCAGCATTCTGCAACCACGTTGTTGCTATCTACTTGATTCTCAACCAGTTTGCAGATTGGTGGACAGAAAATAATAAATCACATCATGTGATCTTTTTTGCTTAGCCACCACAACACTTTGCCTAATGACCAAAGGGGAAGTAAGGTCATATACCCATTACAGTCATGTGATTTTTCACTTAACAACCATGACCCATAGAGATCAAGTTGCAGGTCCCAATTATAGTCACTAAGTAAGGACTACCTATTCTCATTGGTCCAATAGATTGCAGTATATCCCTGATTCCTCATCCTTTAATTAAATCCTAAGAATGATTTCATCCCATTGACCTTTTCTGACCAGAAAGGATGATCAGAACATCTGAAGCTGCAAATGGACAAATGCAAAAAATGCAAAGAAATGTCATTATGTCAGAGAAGAAAAAAACCTTTCTAAACATGGAAAATAGATTTGCCATCATACTGGATCAGAAGACAAGCCATATTTTAAACTGAAGCACAGAGGACTAACACAGAGATTTATATGGAACTAAAGATAAACCTATGGGGAAGAAATATTCTGGGGCAGGAAGTGGGTTATTAGAACTGTCAAAGATGCCCATTGAAATCTGGACAATGCTGAGAGCATGCCACAGTACTATAAAGATATAATAGAAATTATATGATTATCAGTTTGCTAAATTTCTTTTCCTTAAAGAACCACCATAAAAATAAAACTACATATATATAAGATTATTTTAAAGAATTATCCTAAGAAGCATCCCCCAATGCCAGACAGACCATGAATTTAGAGCTATACTAACATAATGACAGTACAGATGACTTGGCTTGCTGCTGGCTGAAAAGATATATCTTAATTAAGATAAAAATAGTAAATATTGAGCATATGCATGAGACTATATTGTTAGTGACTAATACATGCTTTTGAAAACCTGGCTAAGTTTTTTTAAAAAAATACATTTCTTCAATTAAAGTCTGTACTAAAACAAAAAGGCTTCTTTTTTAAAGACTGGCCTTTGTTTTCTTTTATTCCTAGGGATATGTTTTGTTTAGTGGAGCTGTTAATATTCCGAAAAGTTAAGAGGCACACTGTTTATAGTTGCTAGTTTTGATTACTCTTTATCATCACCAATCTACCAGCTGTGATGGGTGAAGCATTTGTCAAATGTTCTCTACCACTTAAGAAGAAATCTTCAAAAAAAGTCATCCTTTACTTATTTCTTTGTACAAGGAACCAAGTTTAAGAAACAGTCAGCAACTCAAAAAATCCATAATAGCTCTCTGACTGCAGCAATATTCAGATTGTCTGTCTTAACTTTCTAAACCATGGTCTCACTTAAAAGATTTAAATATAGACTGTGAAAATAATCTGCATCTGGATATAAACATTGGCTTAAGCCAGGGGTGGGGAAATATAGTCTTTTTATGACTTGTGGACTTCAACTCCCAGAATTATTGACCCAGCAGAGCTGGCTCAGGAATTCTGGGAGTTGAAATACACAATTCATAAAAGGGCCATGGTACCCCATTCCTGGCTTAAACAATTGTAGCTGAAAAGAAATGAAATGCATGAGAAGTTTCTAAGTAAAATATTTTTACTATTTTTTTAGCATCTGAAAGCAAGAGTAGGACCCAGTGTGACCTGTTACTATAGTTCTGACAATTCACTGCCTCTGTTCTTTATCACCAGAGGGAATAGGGCCATAAAAGCTGATACTTCTTGTGGACCATAAAATAAAATTAACAACTCCAAAAAGTAAATATACTGAAGGTAATTATCTATGTGGGGCTTCCCTGGATACATAAAGTTAAAATGGTGCCTTTCTAAAAGCACTGCATTAGTGACAATATTAACTGCCATGCAAAATATGTCATAGGCTTCATTCTACTTTCTTAATGCTATTTTCATTCAAAAATCCACTAGGTTACATTTTCAACAGGTCTTTTGTGCAATGAGTTTTGTATATTGCTGAATATCCTGCATCCCATAGTTTGGCAGCAACTGGAACAGCTTTGAAAGCAGTATCCAATATTTTCAAAGGCCCATGTGTGGTTTTGATTTTCATAGTTAACCCCTCCAGTATACACAAATGGTCAAATAAATAAAATTAGGCTTTATATTTATATTTGAACAGTCTTCTTTTCACTTCCATGAAATGTCAGCTATAAGGGTATCCTCTCCTATTGCTCTCCATTCCCCAGCTTTTTGTCGCTTTTCATTTTAGATGGAAAAATGGCAGAACTTGTCAGTTAAATGTGAAAAGTGGAATACTAAGTACTATTTATTTACAATTCATTTTAATCTAGTTTTTTTGCTGTTTATTTTTTATAGTTTTTAACATTTTGTAATATTTTGATTAATCAGCAGGTCAGATAAGGTATAAATTAAACAAGC
>JAOYMU010000192.1:95933562-95957638 GCA_025802295.1 Psammodynastes pulverulentus | reverse complement strand
CGAGCGATTTTCTCTGTCAGATAATCCACAAATTCTTCCGCACGGCCCTGCAGCGGAGGTTCCCGCTGCCTCTGGTGCACTTTAAACTTTATTTTTGATTCACTATCCCATTTAAAAACTATTAAGAAAATAGTAACATAATTTTCTTATCTGGGTTATAACTAAACTCATATCTTCATTTCATTTTGATTTATTTTTTTAACTTATTTACAAGTTTGATCTGGGTATTTTTTTTTTTAAATCAGTTTGTCTCTTTCTGTGTGTTTAGATTTTGCAATTTTTCTCCAAGTACAAAAAACACATTTTATATGCAGTTTTATCTGGTGTAATGAATTTGTGCATGCAATTTCCATTACAATATATAATAGGTTCCCTAATCTGTGCATTTTGCATCCATATTTTGCATTATAAAATTCAGGAAACTGAATATTAAAGCTGCATTTTGGTTTCCAGCTAAGTTGTTTTATGGATATTTGAATTTAAAACTTCAACATAAGCAGAGGGAATTAGAAAAGTGTCTCAATCAAGTTGTTGTGGTTGAAATAATAAGGAAAAATATTTGTTGATTTATTTCTGCATACTGTTGAGAATTCCACTTTGTCAGTGAGTCACTTTGTAAAATTGAGTCACCCCAAGTATTATATAGTCAGCGTCTGGGACTGGATTTTCTTCCTACTTCAGAAGTTCCTTTTATAAATGAAAAGTTTTCCTCTCTAATATAATTTTATGCAATCTGGGATAGATGGTATGATTGGTTGAATTCTAGAAATAAGGTTACTGTGTAAATATTATGTAAATATAAGGAAATAATTGACACAGATTTGTTATACTTGTATATTTGGTTGATGAATAAATTAATTTTTTAAAAAGGTTTTCCTCTCTACTTGTGAAATTCCTTTATAATTGAAAAGGAAACTTTGCCCCTTGCTTACCTTAGAATAGTTAGGCAAGACAAAACAGATTAAAAAACTTTGCAACATAACCTAAACAAGAAGTGAACTATGCCATGAAAGATTGGAGACACTTTCCTAATCTTGTCAACATTCAATCAAACTTAACAATTTCCTTTCTAATATTGACTGCATTTCCAAAAATCACAGCTCCATCTAACAATTATGCTTAGCCAAACCAATTGGATTTCTTTCTTCTAAGTTTCTAAAAATAGCAGCAAATCAGAGGCCCAGAAGCAACCAGTGCCAAGATCCAAATTATCTATAATAATTCTTGTTTCTCTTCATTAGAGGCTTGAGTCAAACAATTTTACCAATACATTTAGTTGTTTTCCTTCTTGGTGTTGTTGTGTTACATTTGCTACATCTATGACTGTTAATGGAGATGAAGGTGGAATACAACTCCTGGATTTGATAACTATTGGTGAGTAACAAGATGGTAGACACAGGAATCTATTGTGTTCTAATTCCTCCTTTATGTCCAGTTTTCTCAAGAACTGGATCAGCTTCTGACAAGAAAAAAGAAAGAGCACTGGGCTGCTAAGATTCAGTTTGGTTAGGGATTGGAGTTCTGGGAATGAAGTGGATAATATTCAAGGGCCAGAATTGTTCAGTTCTGTGTACTTTCAGGGCAAAGGAATAATTCTAAAAATGAGATTGCAGTGCTGGGGAGAGCTACACATGTCCAAACTGTGGCCATTCCATGTGATGGGTAAATCTAAGAGTCAAGGTAGAGCTTCCTTGGTTCAGCTTTACAAAAAAAGTCCTAATAACACTATTATTGACTGTTAGAATTACCCAACACATGGAATGTTCCAAGGTATCTCCCTGGAACAGATCTAAATCAGAGATTGGATCTAGAACAGCAGTGGGCAACTATGGCCCCTTTGTGGCTCGTGGACTTCAACTCCCAGCATTCCTGAGTCTTTAGGTACATAGGAAAAGTTGATGTCCCTTCTCACACACTCCTATCCAAATGCTAAGAATTAATGGGATAAACAATGTATGCAGGCTAAGATATGAGTTATACCTTTGCTGTATCCCATCTGGCCTCTTTTATACCATTGGAACTTTTATTTTAAAATGAATGTGCTCCACTTCTCGCATTCATAACTAAGTGATTCAAGCCCTCGATCTTGCTACATGTATATTCTTATATGGCAAGAGGTCCTTTTCATATGCTCAGAAGATTTTTCTTCATTATCACCATTTATAAAATAAAGAGCAAGTGTTTCTCAAGGAATAATTTCTATATCTTGGTGACAGAACTGGACATGACTAGAAGATTGCTGTCCAAAGCATGGTTATTTGAAAGTTAAGATCAATATGTTGTAATCAATAGCACTTAACTGAAAGTACATTTAGGATAGGCACATTAATAAGAATTCTACTATTATTTTTTTCTTTCAGAAAACTAATTTATAGGTTAAGATAACCCACCTCTTAAATGCTCTTTATCCCTTCCATGTCCATTCCAAATATGTTAAAATGCTGTCCTCTAATTTGATACAATCCACACATTCTTATCTAATGTCTTTATGCCTATTCAGTTCAGATTTTAATTTGAATCTTACCAACCTCATAGTTCCTCTTTGAAACTGCCTTACAATTACTTTCTGTCTAAAGGGCAAAGATTAGGCATTAACTTCAGTCTATTCATTAGGGCCAAATTACTAAATTAAGTCTAATTCTTATAGCAAAATGCCTGTGAAGCATGATACAACCAATGATACGACCAATTCTATTTTATTATCTTCCATAACTTCATATTTCAGTGATTGACTTCCAGTCATTGTTAAAAATCTGGGTGGCTTATAATAAATAATATGCATACCTGGAAAAATAATACTCTTAATTAATAAGAGTTTAGCACTCATCCTAGCTCAAGGCTTCTTCAATATCTTCAGGATGGGAATTATATAGATGTCTGTTCCAGAAAGGATGTTCTAAGACAGAGAAAGTGCGTTTCCTAGATTCCAATAGTTGTCATTGTTTAATCAATGGGACTTTGTTGCTGAGTAGAAACTATTTTAAATAAACTATCTAGCGATATCATCATATAGTCAAGCCTTGTGCCATAAAAGGCTTTATAGTGACAACAACTACCTTGCATTGCACATAAAAGGCAACCTGCAACTAGTACAACTTGAGAAGCAATGAGGTCACAAGACATGTCCATTATCACCTGTTTAGCTGTATCTGAACCAACTTAGTAATCTTCACGAGAGTCTTAGGTAGATCACATTTTAATTTTCACTTATAAAATGAACTAATGCACAAATGATTGTTTGAAATGGCTCCTCGTCTAGGAATTAGTCCAGCCAAAGTACCTACTCTTCAAACAAGAGTTATGACTCAAAAGAAAGCCCTGACATTACACAGCAGTCTTGAGTGAGGAAATGTTACCCCATTCAAGATTAAAGATGGAAAGTTTCCTGAGCCAAGAGGGACAAAAAAACATAGATACTTGGTCCTGGCAGTATTAAGTCCGAATCTGTTCCTTCTCTCAGCCTTCAGAAATTGCAACAAGATATTGGCAGCAATACTTGGGCAGCCTGCAGTTGAAATGTGTAATTATATATTATTGGCATACTGATGGCACACTGGACCATAAACTGATAGATTAACTTTTCCATAGGTTTCAGGTTGTCAGCCCAAGCTGAAAGACAACACAGTGAAATCCAATTGAGTCCAGTTTTTAATTTATGTACACCTAATGGACATACACCTAATGGACGTACACCTAATGGATTAGCAGATGAGCACTGCCCCCTAGAGTTGGACATGACTGGACAGAAGAAACCTTTACCTTTAAAGGGCAGGTGTAGATGTTAAACAGAAGGGATTATAGCTGTGAAACACCTTACAAGGAAAGAACTTCTACTACTCTAAATGGGAGAAGTATCATCACAACAAGGGGTCCTCCACTCTGAATCTTCACTGATGGTCCACAATGTACCATGATCAATGGTACCAAGACCCATTGAAAACTGGGATAGATGTCTCAGCCTCAACAAACATCAACTAAATATTGTCTATTATATCCATATCATATGCCATTTTGAAACACAACTGAAATGGATCCAGATAAATAGGGCCAATGATAATTTATCACTGGATGCAATAAGAATGATCATGTAAGGTTTTTTATATTCATTGATTGTAAGAAAAAAGATTCCAATATTAGTTGATGTTATCATTGTTGTAAGCTTTGGTTACTAGAAATGCTATACACATACTTTCATAGGAAAAGGGTTATTGAATGCACTCTACTTTTCTACAGTCATTCCTTGTAAGGCACACTTATAAGGTGTATGTTTTCTTGTAGAAGGGTACTATTTATATAATCAATGTTTTTGATAATTTGACTCATAGTATTAACATCACACAAACATTGAGCCAAATTTGGATATATTTCCTGGGAGTGGGAAGCGAATCCATACAGTTGTTTGTAAAAAATATTCCAGATTCAAACAAGCAATTAAATTAAGATCCTTATATAAATCTCAGCTAAACTAAGAATGCTTTCTTACCTCCTTCAACTGCTGGAAATAAAATATTTGCTTCTATTACACAATTGCCCTTTGAAATCATGTTAATACTGCACTCCTCGTTTAAAAAAAAACATGTATAGAAAGCACTGCATTATAGTGCTGTATATACTGTGATGTATATAGTCTGTCCAGCTTCAGTTGGCCTGGCACCCAAAGTGCCAATAGGTACTGGGACTAACACAGCCATAATTTTTCAACTTAAATTTTCAGATCTGATACTTCATGAACTTCTCCAATTTTTTGCATTCTATTCTATTCTATTCTATTCTATTCTATTCTATTCTATTCTATTCTATTCTATTCTATTCTACTATCCTTTGGTATCGCCACATCAATTATCCTCACTTTCTTTTTTCAACCACAGTTAAATCTCGAATGTTATGTGTCAAGACTATCAATTCCACAATATTTTCACCAGTCATTTGTGACTACTTTTTCAACTCTGTATTCCCAACTATTTTTCATTACTGGTGTCTGATAATTTTTATGGATGTTTCAGTAAATCATTTTTGTGACTATGTCATCATTTGTCATCATTATGTCATCATCATATCTTCTTGCCCAAGTTGAGAATGTATTGTACTGTTTCTTTTGCTTCTTATTTTTTTATTATGGTTGATCACAAAGTCATCCAGATGTTTAGAGTTGATTTGGAATTTTTAATTCATCTATCAAGTTTTTTTTTCAAGCACTCAGATATTATTTGATAATGTTTAAGAAATTGTCATAGGATGTAAGCTGTTTCAAGTAAAGCTGTCTTTGGAATTGACTAATGGTGATTTTGTCAATGCTGATCATGTTCAAGAGCTACTTTGTATTCCTCCCAAGACTCCTATTACTATTAATACTATCACTGCTTTCACTTGTCTTAGTAATTTTACTTCTATTTGCAGGTTTTTGCATTTTTGATTTTCTTCAGTTTTTACTCTTCTGTTCTACCGTCTCAGCTAATGCAATGTCCACTATCCAGACTTATTTCTTGCTTATCAACAATTGTTAAATCTGGAGATCTTATGTGTCAGGTGCTCATTTGTTTTTTTATTCTAAAAGTTATTATGGTCTCTCTGGTATTCAATAAGCCTTCCTAGTCTTTCAGATATTCTTCCAATGTTCTTTTTTCTTCTTCAACTCTTTGTAGTTGCACCATTCCACAGCCACCTATGCTTCTTGGTAAATAGATTCTACCAGTGTCTCTGTGTGGATGATATTTCATTGTCACTATTTTTCTGGTCTTCCAATCCATGGCTTTTAGTTCTACTTTATTCCTACTCCTAGTCCAATCAATCTGAGGAAAGAAAATTCTTTCATGTGGCTTTTTTCCAAGCACTCTTAGATCATGATATTAAATGTGTTTCCTTGAAAGTCCAATTTTATTGAATGGGAATTCCTCCGAAGTAAACACACAGAGAATTTCTGCTATGCTGCACAGTCCTATGCTTGTCTACTTAGAAGCATGTCCTATTGAGTTCAGTAGGACTTATGCCAGGCAAGTAAGTTTGGAATTGCAGCCTTAGTTCTTTTCCTTTGTATACTTTGTGCATATAATATAGATAATTAGAAAGTATAAAACCAAAGCAAACTATATGCAATTCAATTGCTTTTCCCAAATGTAGTTTACTTGGACTGTCAATATGTTGCATATCACCCAGTGGGCCCTTTCTTACTGGGTATTGTGAATTAAATAAACCAAGACTGAACACATGTCTTAAAACCACAATAGTTTATTTATAAGACGAAAGGCAGCCCATCAAACTTTCCACAGGAATTGAAAAAATCCATCATGGATTGAAAGCCTTTACTTTCTTTCCATTCATATAATTTTGGTTTTGGCCTAACACTTAACTCAGCATTCAGTTCAAAAGACTATGCCTTGCATTTAAAGTAAACAATGACTGTTTCTGCACAGACTTGTAATTTTTCTTCTCCAGTCCTTTAGTATTTTCTCTCAGCCTTCAAAATGGGGTGTTTAGCTAGCATTTATGCCCTCCCCCATGCCAATCCAGAGAGTCTACTTTTCTAATTGTTGTTTTGTATAAAAAGAATGAAGGCCTAACTTTTTTTCTGATTGCTCATAATTTTTCTGTCATGGTTTGTTCCCACTTCTGCTACCAAATATTTCAATCTGCTCCATAAGAGACCACTAAGGGAATAAAGACAGGATAAAAGCAACAGAATTTAACATGATATGTTAAAGAACCATAGTTGTGGAAGTGGTACTGACTGTCAAATTTATACCAAATTTTCCTCAGAAGACAAACCTTGCTCTGTAGTCACAACTGAGAACTCGTACAACACTGCACAAACATTGACCAATTTTATCCCTGGGTACCTCCACTGAAGTAAATGAATTAAGCCAAGTGTTTAATTAACTGCAAAAATTTGGCACACATGCAGCTGTTGGCACTGCACTACACCATGTGCAATGCTATGCATATATAAATTGCATTTGTCAAGATCCTTCTTTTCCTATGCCAGTAAAATAGTTGAACATTTTATTAAATAACTTTTCAATAGTATATAAAATGGTGGAATAAACACAACACATGTTAGGGTTTCTCATAAAAGCTTTATTTATCAATTTGGGGCAGAATTACTGGAAGACAAATGCTTCAGCCATTTGTATATAGTTGATTTCTAAGTACATTTGCAGCAACCTTTTACTTCTTTGTATACATTTTATTTTGAGATGGATACTTTCCAAATAAATATATAATAATCTCTGTCTGCACATTGAGAATATACACACAGAATCCTTTGCTTTTTTCTATTTGTAAGAAAATATATTTTTCACTGTTCGTGCCAAGTGGATTTTTTTTTGGAACACAGATGGATACTCAGCAAACGATCAAAAAGTGGAATCTTTCAAATTAATTGAAGTGTGCACCCACATTTGTTTTATTACACTATAATATATAAAATTAGCAGATTTTTGAGGAGTGGGAATTGGGAAGCAAGAGAAAAGGGAACCACAGGGTTGAAAATAATTGCAGGGGAGGAGCTGTAATTGCAATGCTATGATACAGCTTCCATACCTGAGCTGTGAAAATATAGACAACTACTAAATTGTACAGTTTTTTGTATCTGTCGCTGCCATCCAATGGTCAGCTGGATTTTTGTGGCTGGATAGGTTAACCCAATGCTATGATAGCAGTAGCCGAGTTGTTATTTCAGGATCTGAAGACATAGCTACGTGATATTAGAATCACACAGTTACTGGGCATTGTTCAGTTTTCATTTTCCAGATATTCTGATCCAACATAGTTCTGCTATAAGAAAGCCAACTTCACTTTGTTCTATCCTTCCAGACTGCTAATTATAAAGGAGTTGTTCTCAAAAGAAACAAAGGTGATGTGACTCAGTCGTAACCCATCCTTTTCTTTTACCTGATTGAGGATTTAATTCCATGCTTGAGATGTTTGGTATTTGCTGTGGAGATCGTGATACTATGGCATAATCTGAAAAATCAATACAGCGGGTGAGAGTTAAATACTGCAGTCAACATGTCATCAAATATTCCTACTGAGCACAAATACCAAACAATATATAACAATAATGACATCGACAATTAAAGAAGGGCTTTCTTTCAAACAACTTCTAGTTCTTTAACTAAGAAAAGAAGCAAAGAAATGTTCAACAACAGTTTGCATTCGTCCTCATTTTGACACTGAATTGTTCTTGCATTAGCATCTTTATGTGTTTTTAGCCTGTGACTCACTAAACTAACATTTTCAAATACAGAGGACCATTGCTTTTTTTCTTTTTTAAGATTACACACTGCCATTGGGAGAGGCGCAGAAATCCTATTCAGCAACAACTTAAATAATGGAATTTTTGCCTTTACACATTTCTGGATGCATCATTTTGAAAAGAAGCTTGTACTTTAAACCTTAAAGCACCTTATTTTTCCTTGTTTCTTTCCCCTGACATTTTGTAACAGTTTACTTTAAACTTTTCACAAGAGAACTAAGAGACATTCTACCTTTACCTCTATGTCGCCTCTCCCCTGCAAGTTTCCTATACAAGATTCATCTTCATCAAATAGACTACAATGAAACTTTCAAGTCACACACTGTTTTTGTAATAAATGGGTATGATGAAGCCACCTGAAAGACTTGCAAGAAAACTCACTCCAAAGGCAATATGGAATTTAAGCTTTCACTCAGCATGTAGTCATCTCCAGTTATATATTAGAATAAAAGCCAGGTTTAGTAGGCTGTATTCTTTTTATTCTTTATTTCTTGCTGCTGACTGCAACTTGCACTAGAGGCTTTCCAGATGACAGTCTTCCATTGATATAATAATAGGTATCCATTCCTCTGGAAAAGAAAGATATGAAGACTATTATAAGGTTGGCCTAGTCAAGACTGATATATGTACTCGGCTACAATGATCATGGGTTAAAGGACTTTGCACATTTAGATTAGAAGCATGGAGCTAATACAAATAATTTGTTTCTCCCTGCCTCTTTACCTCCTGAACATTTTTGTTCTTTGCTGAAAAAGGATAGACTGCATAACTGTTCCCAAAACACCCTAATACTCTGTCTGGAATGAACGAAGGCTAGCTTTCTTTGTTGTTACAATATTTTTATCCTTGCCCCCAAAACCTCTTAATTTGCAAAGAACAACCACCACCACAGAACAATACAGTTGAAAGGACAGAATTCAATAGAAAATTTCAAATTCTGATTAGAGGATCAACTATTTGTCTACAGCCATTGAAGCCATATTATACTCATCTGCTACTATGCAGTAAATAGAAAGAGCAGGTTCAACCTTCTGGGTTTGACAATAAAACTGATTTTTGAATTTCAGTGGCTGACATCTCTACACAGAGAAAATGAACTAATAATTTGAAATTTAAAATGTTCTGGTGACAATGGACACTTTTATTCTGCTAAGAAGGCAGGAAGCTGAAATGAACTCATACTATTTGGAAAGAAATTCAAGTTGAAGGAGTCAAAGTGATGGAATGAGATTCAGAATTCTGAGTTTTGGGACCAAAGAACACAAATGTAAGATGCTTTTGAATCCAAATATGGTATATTTTGTGCCCAGTAAAATGTAGAAAGCTGCTTACCGAATAAAGTAACAATGACTGCTTGCATTGAGAAGGGAGCAAAGAACTGAACTTTGGAAAAGCTTTGGTGGCAATTATTTCATCACAAAATAGGGAGATTGATGGGCAATCTACAGCCTACTAAATCTGTCTTTTCTAATATATAACTGGAGATGACTACATGCTTTATCACCGCTTACTCCGGCCAGCTGTCAGCTCTTCGATTTGGCCATTGCAGGCTGTCTTCTTCCCTGTCCACTTTCGTGAAGGATTTCTCCCAACCTCCCAACATGCCACCTGTATGCAATTACCAGGCTGACCTTCTTCTCCGGTTGCCCTTCCGAGGCAGTTTTGGCTTTGAGAAGCCCATTGGATGGCTGGAAATTGGCTGTGCTCCATGAAGCACCCATTTGCACAACTGTTCAGCTGACAGCTGGCCCTGCCCCTATTCCTAATTTTTTAATCTATTCTAATTCTTAGTATTGCCAATCTTGGTTTTTTTTTAAATCCTTTCTATCCATCATCTTTCAACCTCTTGGAAGTTTCACTTCTTCTCTTTTTAACTCACCTCCGATACTCCTCCCTTGGATCCTTATCTACAGCTTTTGTATTCAACCCACCCATTATTTCCATCTCCACTATTTTTTGCTGCCAGTCCACCTGCGAGTCTGCCAAATCCTCTGTCTTTTTTCAAAAAATATCTTTTGATTTATTCAGTTCAATTTCTCTACCTCCTAATATATATTCTCCCAACTTTATTTCAATTAACGTTATTATCTCCCTTCTTCTTAACACATTTAAAGTGAACAGTAGAGGTTAAGATCAGATTTTGAAAAAGGGTGTTATCAGGTATGTTCAAGAACAATGTTACTACTATTAGAAGGATGTAGCAAATATTAAATAACTAAAGAATGAAGGACTATGTGCTGACACAAATATGTATAATAACATTAGAACCACATAAGTTTGATTCATGTAGTAATTTTAATTTGTATCAATATTATTTTTGTATCAAAATGAATGACACTCAGATGCCACACTGTCCCTGAATAAGATTTATGTATATTTAAAAATAAAAAACTTTATGAACTAGACTTCATGTACATGAATGGATTGCAGATGCAAGGAATGTTATAGATCCTATTATAAAACAGAATTCCTTGATCTTCTAGAGCAGGGGTGTCATACTGGTGGCCTGTGGGCTGGATGTGTCATGCACAGGCCACGCCCACCCTGGCTTCACAAAGACAAAAAAAAATCACAATAAGTCACTTGACACGATTGAGTTCGACACACGTGTTCTAGAGTATGATATTTAATGTAACATCACCTGTTTGTATATGCTTGATGATTCACACAAAGAAAAATATAGTATATTTCTAATTTCAGATTTCATAAATATTTTATTACTGGGGTAATAGGAATATTGTGTATGATTCAAATGGTTGTCTATTACCAGAGTTGTCAAGTGTGCATTTTTCTCTCCAGTCCCTATAACTGTAAATGATTAAGATAATTAGTACATTTCTTAAAAAGAAAAAAAAGTAGAATGACTTAGCTGAACTTTGCACTATTTTGCCCTCTATTGCTTACTGAAATGAAAAGAACAGATATTCACACCAGACTACATTGATATGACATTTATTAATATACCATAAGATGTGTGACAGATTGGGAAAATCAACAGAAAAGCACATGTCCAATACCTTCAGTGATTCTAATATGTGGTTTAAATTACAGAAGGCTTCTAAACATATACTTTATAATAAAAAAGAAGACGGAGGTAGGGTGAAAGAGAAGGAGGAAGGGAGGGAGGAAGGGATTATTTTTATTTTCCTAATATAAAAAAAGAAAAAATACATGAGTAACTGAAAGCTCTGTCCAAATGCAAATTACTTCTTACATCTCCACTCCTTACCATACTTTACCTCAAACAAAAGTCATAACAAAAAAAAGTCATAATAATATAGGACTGAACTGTTTCAGATGAAATTCATCATTTTGAGTGTAAAGCATTGCATTGTATACAGAAAATATATTCATATTTTCACACTTATTTACCTAAAATGCCAAACCTATTGTTCTAAGAAGGAGTGATTTTGTTAGCAGCATTCTCTTCTCCATGACCAGTATATGAAAGTTTGTGGATGGTAAAGAAGCAGAAAATCTTAAGGGTACTAATATAAGAATTTGTACCAGCACTAGATTCACCAAGAGACAGAGCAAAATGCAGAAAGATTCAAACTCATATTTTGAGGTAAAACACTCAACATTTCTTCCTAGAGCTATTAGCCTATTACTTTCATTTCTACCATATTAGCTTTAATCACTCTCTTTCCATCTTGCTTTTGAATATATGAAACAAATTCCTCACTCAGTCTGAAAAGAGGCTTAAAAATCTGGACTGTCCAGTTCAAACTTATCTATATATCTTGTTTTACCTTTTCCATTTTTTACTTGTAGTCTATCAGTTATTATTGTGGAATATTGTCCATTATAATGTATTAATAGAAGGATCAGCTTGGCTGGCTGGAGAATTCTGGGAGTTGATGTCCATAGGTCTTATAGTTGTCAAGGTTGGTTATCCCTGGTTTACGTGGCATAAATTATGAAGGTATTAAAACTGTGCTGTGTTACCTGCTTTAAAATACAGAGAGCATTGGGTTATCAAGAGAGTTTCAATTTTTGGCAAATATCTAATAGTGCTGAACCCCGAGGCAGGGCTATGAATATGAATGTTAAATGAATGTTAAATGATTCAGACATTGCAACTTCACATAGAGAAAAACCTTCTTCTAGATCAGAAGGTTATGATAACATTTGCCAAGCTCAAATGACTTCTTGTTGTACCTTGATAAAATCATATTATCTTCCTAGTCATCTGATCCAATCCATTGATATAAAAGAGATACACAATTTGGAGAAAGAATGCATTCTAGATCTCACTTGTCTGACCATTCTCAGAAGACATTTTTTTTTAATTTTAACCTGGAGATGTTTAATGTTGAATGTTATGTCAGAAACAGATTTCTGAAATCCTGGCATTAACAGTAAGAATATTTATAAATAATATGTGCCATTTTTTTTCTTTTTCAAACAGATAATTTTAGCAGCTAGCATATGCAGAGGTTTCATTAAAAGCACTGGGAAAAAATGACCATAAAACTGTAAAATTATTCAGATCAGTTTTACTTAATTCCTGATGGAATTTTTTTATGATAACTTTATTTAGCAGAATATCATAGGTAGTACTTAAAAGTGCCAAGTGCTTTCAAAAAGTTCAAGGAGTGAATTGCTCAGAAATTAAATGACACAAAACCATTGAAATAAATGTGTATACTAAAATTAAGCCTCTTGCTCACCTATAGCAGAAAGCTAACACTCCCAACTCAAGATTTATTAGAATTTCCAGTTGATATCACTGTTGGATTTGATGCTAACATTGTGATTTGCCTATGGATGGGAAAACTCAAGTTTATTTGATCTCTGCTCTAGAAAAAACAGCAACTGGTAGATGAGAATATTTGATAGGGTACAGAAAAACACATAAAAATACGAATTGCTAACTCTCTTTAATATTATTTAGAGATAATAAAATGGAAAATGTGAACTTTAATATGAAATGAGCTTAGGGAAAAATGTGGCAATAAAACATGAAAGAGAAAGTCATGACATTGTGCAAGATATTTTACTTCTGTCCAGCTCAGGGATATAAAGATAAGATATTGAATTAGTACGTTCAGTTTGACTTGGAAGCAAATTGGCACCCAGTGCTTCTCCATCCTTGAGCACTAATTAAAATGCTAAGTCAAACATCTCCTGACACATTTTGAGGGGCAGCCTAAGACAGAGTGTATAGTTGTATTCTATATGAAAGGTTACCATTGAATGACCGAGAGAAGCAAGATTTCTGTACACGTGGCAGCCTGTGGTTCTAGCCATTACTTGCCTCCTTATACATCAAAAAGCAGGAAAGGGACAGAATTTCAGACAGTCTACCTATTATTTCTAGGCAAAAGCCATATTACAACCTCCATGTGTTGCACTGACATTTCATCTGATTACAAGGCATTGTAATCCTCAAGACAATCAGCAAGAATACAGGCTTCAGCATATTCTGGTTTGCAAGGAAATAAATTTGGTGCTCAGCATATGTTCAAGAGGGATTAATAATGAAAAAACAACAGACATTTCATTGTTAAAACTTACTTTTTGTACATATATGCACTGCTAAGGTATAACTGCTTGGGAGAATAGAAATTACATTGTCTAAAGAAAATATAATGATGTGCATTCTGAGCAAACGCAGTCCACATTAGAGCAGACATTCTATTCTAGATTCTCAGATACTTTCTTTAACTAGAACTGCCTGAACGAGGTTTCAGAACTGCCTGAAAAGGTGATTCAAAAGGGGAGAAAGATAATCTGGCACATAGCCAATCTGGGCTTTAAATTTTAATTTCAACAGATTGAACTGAATCTGGAAATGAACTGGAAGACCTTTAGCCTATATATGGTATCTAAATACTTTTCTAAATTAGCTCTATCCGAGATGCTTTGCATCTGCACTGGGGACATGCATAACAGATGCCAAGTTAGTCTTTTCAGTCTTAAGAATTAGACTGAATTTAAAAAAAGTTCATAGATTCCTGAAGCCACTTACATCTCTAGTATAAAATTGGAATTGTAGAGTTGAAATCAGGGGTGGGATCTAGCTAGGTCTGCCTGGATCATGCAATCCAGTTGTTACCTGAAGGCTCCGTTCCGTGGAGAGGAACAGGAAGCAAAAACTAGTGCTCGGCCCTCCCACCTGACCTGATTTTTACCTGTCCTTTATCTCCTGATGCTGCTTGTTACAGCAAGCCCCAGCTGAGGCTGGGAAGTGGTGCACATGCATTTTTTGAGTGCACACGTGTGATCCCGAACCGGTTGTTGTTCTGGTTACATCCCATTGCTGGTTGAAATGCTCCACTAGTCCAATGCTCTGCAGTATGCATTTAAAACATCCACAAGTGCAGTCTCTTTTTTATAGCCTTTGAAAATGAGGAGCCACCTCCTAAAGTAGATGATTTCATAGATCTTACTGTCAAGAAGTTTTCCCTTATATTTAAATTAATTCTAAATAATCAGCTGTAATTTTCAAATATTAGTATCTAATAGCCATGGAAAATAGTTCCATGATCATTTTCTCTGTAGCTTCAGCAATATACTGTATGTTGAAAGTTGTGCCCAGGTACAGTACTAAATGAATTGTGAGTATTAGTAAAAACTGTTCATTTAATATTAGGCAAATAGTTGATGGTTGAAAAGTCATCATTTAATTTTTTTCTAAGATTTTCATAACAATGTTATATCTTGGTGATTTATAACACAAACCATAATCTGACATCCTCAAGGACTGGTGGTGGAATAGTTATTTCCATTTTTTTTTATATTAGAAGAAGGTAAATACAGGTAGTCCTTGACTTATGACTGCAATTGAGCCCAAAATTTCTATTGCTAAGTGAGATAATTGTTAAGTGAATTTTGTCTCATTTTACAACCTTTCTTGCCACAATTATTAAGTGAATCACTGCAGTTGTTAAGTTAGTAACATGGCTGTTGGGTGAATCTGGTCCAATTGACTATACTGGTCAGAAGGTCATATGCGACTGTCATAAATATGAGCCAGTTGATAGGCATCTGAATTTTGATCACATGATCCCGGGACTGTGCATTGATCACAAATATGAATCAGTTGCCAAGCATCTGAATTTTGATCACATGATATGGGGATGCTGGAAGGGTCATGTGTGAAAAACTATATAAATCACTTTTATCAATGCCATACAACTTCTAAAGGTTCACAAAATGAATGTGTTGTAAGTCGAGGATTACCTGTAAAAGTTGTGGTATTCATTCATTTCAGAATGTATTCTATATGACATGAGTGTCATCCTGGCATGCTGGTAAATCTCTCTTTAGGAACACAAATACACACACATCAGGGATGAGGCTCAGATAGATAAGATGCTTTTATTACAGATGTTAAACAAGCTTTTAAAGCAAGCAACGTTAGCTAAAATATAAGAATCTTGCCATCTCTATATTTTCTTCATTCTTATTTGACAACAGAATTTTGCCATCTGGGCTGCACAGGGGTTTTGTTTATTTGTCTTGACTTGTCTTACACTCTTCCACTTTTGTGGCTTGTGTGATGACATGGGGCCAGCATGGAAGCAACACCGCCAAAATGAAGGCTTAACTCCCCTTTATTGCTCCAACTTTCCCCCAAAAGTCCCACCATTCCTGCAAGTCCAGGAGCAAAGCTCTAAACATGCACCTCCAATAGTTCCTGGTTGCTATTAGTCCAGAAGCAACTTAGAGCAGTCATAGTTCAGGGAATATAGTTCCAGGGAATCCTCATCACAGGAAGAGTTCACTGGGACTGCAGCACAACCCTGAACAAAACTGGGTGGCTGCGAACTTGTACATAACCAGGCCAGACAAGCAAGGCAAGCAGGGCAAGGCAAGTAAGCAGGGCAAGGCACAGCAAAGTATCCAAATGTCGGTAACAGCATATGAGACTAGAAAAAAGGCAATGCTTGTTCCCGACAAGTGTCCCTCTCAATGTCGTCTCTTTAAATCTCATTCCCCAGGTGAAGAGGGATGGGGCACCCTCCTCCTGAGTTGTCAGGTCACCCTGCACTGATCCCGCCTCCTCTCCATTTTCCATGTTTGGGGATTGGGGAGGGGAGGTAATTACTCACCACTGGAGCTCGATCGCTCCTCTGCTCCACTGCCTACCTTCTCCTCCCTCCTTACTTGGTCAACCTGTGCCCTCTCTCCTTCACTGGCAACCTTTCTCAGGTCCAAGGGACCTGGGCAGTGGTGATTTCCTCCCGATGTTGCCACTGGTTCGCTGACTGTGCGCATGTGTGTGCGTGCACAAACGTACATGTTCCCCCTTTGCGTGCACATGCTCCCTCCCTTCTGCACATGCGCACACCTACCGGCACATGTCTACTGCACACGTGCATGCCGATCCTCTCAGCTGATTGGCACACTTTCTTTAGCTACTGGTAGCTACAAAAAATCCACTGAACAGATGAGAGGATCAAAGAGTCCTCTCAGATGATCGGCAAATCTTTTTTAGCTACTGGTTCAGCTGAACCAGCACTTTTTTGAGCTAATAAAGTGCTGGTTCAGCTGAACTGGTAGCGATAAAATGTGCGCAGATCAGCTGAGAGAGTCAGGGAGTCCTCTTAGATAATCGGCGCGCACATGCGCAGTAGGCACAGGCTGGCGCGGAAGGGAGGAGAAAGCACATGCAGTGGGGAGTGGGTTTTAGCTACTGGTTCGGCCAAACCGGTAGCCATATCTTTTCTACTGGTTCGCCAGAGAGGCAGTTTTTCCAGCTACCGGTTTGGCCGAACTGGTATGAACCAGTTGAATGCCACCTCTGGACTTGGGGCTGCCTCGTCCTGCTCCTCCAGTTGTTCCATCAGGCCTAGCTCCATCTTGTTCTCCTCCTTGGATCCAGGCTCTGATGGGGTCATGACAGCTTGATCCCTTAGAGCAGAAATCAGCTTAGGTATATGTCCTTGTATGTACACAGATACTTTTCCCATACCAGCAATCCTATGCACGTGTGTATAAATCCTGCTTAAATCAGTTCATTGTGGTGATTTTCTACACAAATGAAGTTCTCCTCAAGGAGCAGAATTTAGGAATTGTTAGGATGGAGTATTTTGGCCAGATAAACTGCATTAGAATTATAAATAATGAAATTAAATGAAATGAAGAAATATTCTCTAGCAAATCCTTGATGAAACTCTTTTGGGTAGCGACCCTTTGAGGATTTTGTTGACCAGAACAACAAAAGAACATACCCACACAAAGTCAGAAGCATTTGTAAATAGGACATTTTTGAGTATATCTTATTAATTAGCCCTAAAATTGTATTGAAATAGCATTTCATTTATTTCTATCTGTAAATAATGAGTTACATTCAGTATTATGCACATAGACATCTCCTTCCTCCCCTTCCTTTTATATTTACATGATTTCATTCCCTATATTTCTTCATACCTGTTCCAAATTCAGGTTTGGAATTGAGTGATCGTAGTGCTGGAGAAGTAGAAGATGGAAATATTTTTTTGTTCATGGAAGCTATTCTATTAATAAACATGTACAAATACATATAACCCATTTTATGGAAAATGTTTTTATTATAAACATTTTGGTTTTGTTTATATAGAGAGGAAATAGAATTTCCTTCCGCCATACTCTCCTAATTCATATTATTTTTTACTTTTTTCAATATGGAAGTCATGTTAATGTTAGAAGTATGGGATCTATATGCTTGTGAAATTAAAAGAAATCAAGAAATGCATTTGCTGAAGGAAATCTGCAATATGCATAATATCTGTTCAGTAACCTTGGGAGAAAAAAAAGAAGAAGAAATAGGAGATAACAATTTCCCAGAGGAAAAGTAATAGTAAACAAGGTCTTGATTTTCCTGCCTTGAAAGTAATCTCTGTCTAATTCAACAACATTCATTCTTCATTACAAAGAAAGAATGCTTAATAGAAGCAATTAAAGAACTTCCAAAACAACCAAAATGCTTCATAAATATGTTTCCCACTTTGAATATCTACTCTCGTCAAATTTTCTTGAAAATTAAAATGAAGCCAAAGTTCACAGGCAACAGGTTCCACATAAGTGGTTCACAGAGACGGTGGTTTTTCAGAAGAGCTAAATATAGAAACACTGAACTCTGACTCAGCCTTGTTCTCTCACACTCTGTCCTTATAGATTAATAACACTAAGGGTGTAATATTCACTCAGCCTTCATGTAGGGCCAAATTCAGTCACTCTTAGCCTTGTTGATCTTTATAAAATATTGATTATCCTCTGGCTATAATGGAGGAAAGTGTATGAAGGGATTTCTGAAGTGTTGGCCTTGAAAATGGCTGAGAGGAAAAGTCAATATTTTAGCCTTGAAGTGTCCCAGTGTCAACAGAGAAAGGCATGCTACATTCTAGTTTCTGAATGCAAGGATACCTTCATCTTTGTTCTAATTGACTTTGATGCTATGTGGCTCATAATAAAGTCTGAAAGCATATTTACTTGGTCTGCAGTTAGGTTTCTAGTGGACTACTTGATCGTAGGAATCCAACCCAAGGCCTTAGCCACTATACAGTATCTCCATTTCAGGCCTTCTACCTCAAAAATGTGCCTCTCTGTTTTGTGTCCAGCACTTTTCTCCTCAGTTTTCCAGCTGTTGAATATTGACAGTAGTGCTAGTGAGAGAGGTTAAAATCTTTCCCTCTGTGCTGATATTTTAACCCATTTCCTCACTCTCAGTTCAGGAGTAAAGCTCATTAAATAATTTCATTTTGTTGCAATAAACAATTGTCAAGAATAGTCAAATTCATTGCCATGTACAGAATTTAGCTATGTGAGAGGAAAAATACCTTAAGCCTGGCCTGATTTTCTCTCCGTTTTTCTTGACATAGTCTTAGCACACTCTCTTCCATTCTTTGCTGAGTGCCATGTTGCCAAGTGAAAATTTTTCTCCTCTAGTTAACTGGATTTTTCAAGATTTTGTTTGAAGTTTTTTTTTTACTTACTCTGGGTCAACTTTTTGAGGCTGTTTCAGGGCTCAGTGAAAAGGATATGCTAAAGGATAGAATGTCTTTACTATGTGTCAATAACAAGATGCTTTGGGAATACTGGGGTTACATTTAATTTACCTTAGTTCTCATTCCACAGGTGACTGACAACTGCTGTGTCAAGGAGGCAGCAATCACACTCAAATTCTTAGATCAGGGATGCTTGAATACCTGCCTGTGCTAGTGATCAGAAGGTGATTCAATGTATTGCATTTATTAGAGATGCTTGGACAAAGAGACTTGGGTTCCCCAAACAATTCCAGACAACATTTTATGAAAATCTCAAATAGTCTCCTTTGGAAAATAGCATGACTTGGCCTCAATAGGATTTGGGGTTTTCTTTGGGCTTTTCCGAACTGTTGCCATCAGCTCCTGGTCTTCTGAATATAAACTGGCTGGAAATGGAGCTGGCTTTTAAAAAATCATTTTTCGGACTTCAACTGTTCCAGTCCAGTTAATAAGACTATTTATATTTCTTTCTTTTCTGCAGCCTGCACTGAAGGTTTCTTTGGGAGCTCTCTGTTCATGAGATACTATCATCCTACTGAGTAGGTCAGATTCTACAACAGTTTTTTGAAAAATTGACCAACCTGACAAATTCTGAAAATGCGCTGAAATTATAGATTTCCAAAATTCACAAAGTGCACTGAGTTATGTTCATATATCTAGGCAAATCCCTTAAAGGGCTAATTAGGAAACAAAAAAATGTAACTCATAAGCAACTCACTGCCTATTTCTGGTGGCCAGTCATATTCAGGCTTGTATTTCAGCTGATCTGGAATTTTACTGTTCTCACTATTGACTGAAAGAATGCATTGAAATAAAAAAAGGTTATTATAAAAGTTTTGTTAAGAAGAAAGAAACTTCAGATTGTATTTCTAGCTAAGAGGATGTGATGGTTTCATCTGATAACTTCTTGATCCAGGGACAGCACTTATCACAGCCAAGGCTAATATAGTACTTTGTCCTTAAGTTCATTCAAAACTTAGCCTGGAGGCAGATTTTTCTTAGTGGTGTCTCCAGTGGAGAAAATGTATCCCTGAGGAAAGCCTCTGAAATGTCTCTGTTTCTCTGATTAAGACATGCTACAAGTCAAAGTGGTTAGATAGATTCTACTGAATTGCACACTTAAAAGGATTTCCTCAGAGAACATTCTGAGAATCAGTTTTGGAATAATAGGAAAATTACCCATGTTTTCCTTTTGATATCCGTTTTGATAAAAACAAAATGATTACAGCCAGTATTTCCCAGCTGTCCACAATGACAGAATTAAAAGAAAACTAATATTTATTAATTCTATCATACTTATTTGATAAGTTTCCAGAAATCAGTTTTATTTCCTTGTTTACCATATCAGCTCTGATTTTCTTGACTGTACTCACGGCATTTTAGATAATTTGCTCCACTTTTCTTAACATTTATTAGCTGTCTGTACAGGAAAATGACTTTAATAAAGTGCAGGATGTGTTTTCTTCAAATACAAATTACAGAAACTACACCTAGGGATGTTATTTCAACACTACTTTTATCCTAAAGATAAATCAGATTTCTTTTTTTTTAAATCACTCTTTAGCTCCAACTTCCTCTTTCTTGCTATGTCTTCTCTTTTCCTGAGAATAAGGCAATCCCCTTCCATCTGCATTCATTTCTGTTTTTAATAGTAAAGCCCTTTCTCTACAGAAAGACAGCCTGTCAGAGAAGCTAGTATTGGTAGACAAGGAGAAAAGTGACATACAATTTAAAACTGTCCCTGCTCAGAGGAATAAGGGTAAGATTGATTTTTTTGCAAGAGTGGAAACTTGCATTTTGGAGCTTCCTCTGTTTTGCAGTGATGCATGAACTTACCCAGTCATGTAACAAATGAAATGTTACAAGCATGGATGAATGTTCTCCATTAATTTGAAATCTTGATATGTTTATGAATTCTTGCTCACCTTGAGAACATGCCACGTGTAGGGATTTTTTTCCCAAATCTGTGCATCATGATCATATGAGTCATGTCTTATCTAACTGGTTTTGACATACACCCTGTTTCTTTAGCTTCACAACATTGTGTCACCAGAAGCAGAGGTAGCAGTTGCAATGCAAAAAAAGAGCAGTAGCAGCATATCACTTAGCTTCCAGGAGCAGGTCTGCACCAGGGTTATCTATTTTTAAAATCAGCTTGATTGTTTTTACTAAAACCCTTGGTGGTTAAAGTGTTTCAGATCCAGACTTTTAAAGATGGCCATTTTATTTGGTCATAAGGAAAAAAAGTATTATATTCTCATGTATGAGATACCAATTTCCTCCCTCCCCCCATAAACTAAAGATTTTCATTCCTTTCCTGAATTAAATGTTTGAAGTTCCTTCAATAGCAAGAAAATTAATCTGAATTCTGGAAATAGTTAATTGAACTGAAGCCTATGCTTTATACACCAGGAATTATGAGCCAAATATTTCTGGCAAATGTGAAGTTTTAATTTCTGGATAAAGTATTAATTCCTGGAGTAGCAGCTTAAACTACAACTCTTTATCGAAGGCTGAAAAATGTCTTATAAACAATGGACAGGATCATAATTACATTTCAAAAACATTTTAAACTGAGATTCACAAACTTTTTGAGGATTAGCCCTTTTTGTAAAATCATAGTATACAGATACAAATACAAATACAATACTCTTCAAATAGCAAGACTAGGAGAAAAAAAGGGCAGGGATAAGACTAAACTAAATTTGATTTAATGATTTTCATTTCTGATTAATTTAAATTACAATTTTAGAAAGTATCTGGAAGGGTTCACTGAAGAATTTGGGGCAGAACATTCACACATCGGTATCACATTATATGCTGTCTAGATCAAGAAGAAGGATTCCTTGTCTCCTCCTTCAAGCATATTTATCACACTGGTATCCACATAATGACAAGAAACTGTCTAAGCAAAAGTTCTATATAAAATGAAACAATTGAGACTTCCTCTTCATGAGAAAGAAGGCATATTAGTATATCTAGTATACAAATATACTGTTTTGGATATTGAATTAATGCTTAAATTCATACTGGTACCTTTTTTAGTTTTATATACAATCCATTAGGGCTTCGGTTAATATCATTTCCCCCCCTTCTAGTTCTGACTCTGGTTTTGATACTACATCCTGGCCAAATTGAGTTTAAAGAGCACTTTTGTCCAGGTTTTCATGAAACCTTCATAATCTCCCTTAATTTATAGCATCATGAATGCCTAACAGGTAATGTGAACAAGTACAACCATTTCCTTCAATTTGTTTTGAGCCTAAAGTCACAAGGCAACATTACTGCAACAATAACTTTTATTGCAATAATGAATGCAGTAATGTAGCAATGAATACAACCACTTAATTAAACTTAGTGTAAACATTTTTAACATAACCATACTTTTTTTAAATATGTAAATATTTTTATTAGTTTTCAAAATTTATACAAAGGGAAAAGGTATAGGTTCAAAGAACATTTTGGTAGCTTCCTACCGTTGGTGAGGATTCCCCCAAATCACGAATTCACAATTTTAAAGAATAATAAAAGAAGTAATTTGTGGATAAGCATATAAAAAGGTTACATTATATAGTCTATACATTCAATCAACCCTTTCATTTTATCTTGTATCTTGTATCAACAATTACAACAATATTTCAAATAAGTTCATTTCTGCGACCTCAGTCTTTTTGCAATTGATTCTTCTTCCTGTCCCTGGGCGGGGCTGTCACTCCCTCCGTTCCCCCATCTTCACCTCCCATCCAGCGAAAAGGCATTGCCCCCCCCAGATGTGCTCACGGGCTCCTAGAGTGAAACTGGGGAGGTCCCCCGGCCACCGCCAGGCTGAGGGTTCCAGCAAGCCGCTCTTACGGCAGAAGTCCTCTCCAAGGCCTTCTGTGCTTTCGAAGAAGCCCACCAGTGCAGCAAATGGCGGATGAAACAAAAATTCCGTCCGTCGCTTTCAGAAGCCGGAAGTGGAATCCCATACTTTTCCCAGTCTGATTTTCATGGTGTTCTATTGAGGCCAAGAATTTAGAGCAAGAATGTTTTCCAGTCTTTCTCCGTTCCATTGAAAATATGGCGACTGGGCGACTGTGGGGGGAGCCAACCAGGGGTGATTTTTACCGGCTCTGCTAACTGATTCAAATCGTCCCTACCACCTCCCCCGAGGTGGGCCGCAATGGTTGAATTTCACCCCTGATTTAGGATGAATCAATTTCTATTTCAAACTACGAACTTTCAGACATTTTACCTATGTTAATTATTTTTAAAATCCCACTAATTAAAAGAGAACATTGATCTGAGCAGCTCTTAATTGCACTATAACTATATTTTAAAATTGTTATATACTTAATATGTAAAAATTTCTTAGATATTCTAAAGTAAATTTCTGCATGTTTTTCAATATAAACATCTATATATTTTATGGTAGATGATAATCATCCAATGCTATTAAAAATTTTGGACAGCTATGAGATAAGAATTCATTCTTCATTTAAGAGTGGATACTTTGGTCCTGTGGGCAATGAAAATAGCTGATGATAAAACTGATACTCCTAATTGCTGATGACAATGTACTAGTGCTGGTAGGCAGAAAAACCAACAAGATGTAAGGAGTCTAACAAAGCATTTCAAATAATTTTTGTCTTGATCTTTTCTTTTTTTCTTTTTTTCACTGCTCATATACCATTATTTCAGATCAAATTTTCCCAAGTCAGACAAATTACAACAATAAAACATTTTTAGTGACTGCTGTCCTTAATGCATCTATAAAACATATATCAGTGGCACAGTGGTTAGAGTGCTGTACTGTAGGCCACTTCTGCTGACTATCGGCTGCCTGCAATTTGGCAGTTCAAATCCCACC
>JAOYMU010000192.1:95899453-95912635 GCA_025802295.1 Psammodynastes pulverulentus | reverse complement strand
ACACATACACATGCAAAGACTTAGAATTCAGTTCTTTTACCTTGGGAAGGGAGTTCATGAGCTCCACACTCTTTCTCAGATTGTTGCCATGTGTTTTTAGAAGCCTCTTAGGTCATCCTTGAGAAACAGGGAATGAAGTGCTCACGAGAGCACTTACTTTATCACTCCATGCCATCTCCCAGGACAATTGTTATTGTGCAGAATAGTAGTGCTATGTAAGATAAAAGGGCCAGAATAATAAAATAAATTTAAAAAAACAAAATAAAATAGGTCTTGCTTTGCATATTCCAGTTGAACTTCATTTCTCATTTATTGAAGCTGAATATATAATTTTTGCCCTTCTCAAAAATGGGTATACTTTTTCCTGCACATGAGCATAACACTGTGCAAATGTAACCTTAAATAATTGTACCAGGGCAAAAAGTTCATTTCTAACTGATGCTGAAACCATATCCTACTTCCAAGGATTTCTGAGGAAGGATTGGTGGTTGAAAAAAAAATGAAGATGGCAATCATAACAAACAAAACCCCATTCCCTTTTTCCATGCACTGCATTGTGAACCTAAAAAGGGAGAAATACCCCCTCTCTCCTTCCAGATGCCCCTGCCTACTTGTATGTGTGACCACTTGGCTTGTCCCACAAAGAACTCAGGGAAGCAGTCACACAAAGGATTGTAGGCATTTGGGAAGCTTCTGTATTCTTTGTGAATAACTTCAGCAACTGTATAGCCATTAAGCTAAAACAGGGCATAGTTGGATATTTAACCCTGCATTAACTGTGCTTTTAAAAAATATTTCAGTAGATCTTTCTTATTTAAAATCTCTTTTCATTTGTTCATTATAAACTTTAGCTTAGTTTCTGAGTGCTCAAATATTCACACAATGAACCAGAGTGGCATGGAAGAATCAAGGCTGGAAAGAAGTAAAGAACAGAATCCAGTGAAAGTGCTACATTTTCTTCAACTTTCAGGTCTGTACTCAGGCTAGAGAATCTTTATTGTCTTCCCGGAAGTTGGAAAATATAATAGATGGTGACTTGCATAAGCTAGACAGATTCATAATTTATAAAGAATCAGCCTTTCCCAACTATACATCCGAATTCATTTTGCTTACAATGAAAGAAATAGAAAAAAGGATGACAACATAACTGAGCAGATCTATTTTTAACTGGTTGTTTCTGTTTAGTTCCTCCTTCTATTGTTGCCTTTTTATTTCAGTCATATGTAATTTTGGCTAACCCTTGTACTGCTGCAGGTACTCTGAAACATTGTCTACACTGATTGTAAATCAGGACTGATAAAGTGCATAATATAGCAAATATTTGCATATTGTTAATTAGGTTTTACTTTGACAGTTTGCTCTTAGTGTCACTTGTTAAAATGGGCTCTCAGTATTCTTTTATTCTCTTCTAATAGAAACACATTGAGCATAAACATCCTCTCAAATTTTTAGAATGGAACAGAAAAGGATAATATTCTGTTTATTTGTTTAAGAGGTAAGGATGGGGTTTTCTATAAATTTTATTTCTACTGAATTTCAGATTTCAACAGCAAATATATTATTTTCAAACTCAGCAGAAAATTTTTATTCACACATTTGTAGGAACCCCCTTCTCTAAACATTTATTTATTTTAAAGCATTTATACTTGCTTTTCTGCTTTGAACATTCCTTGAGCAACAAGCAAAGTATATATTTTAAAAATCCTTGACCAAAAACAATTTTGGTGCATTTTTCTAACACATATGTATATTTAGAATGTGTCAATTCTTATAATAGACATACTTTGTCTATATTTTGTTATTTGAGAATTGTGATAACAATATTCTCAAAAATGAAGATACAAAGGTATGTTCCAGGCATATGTATATATCCTCCAAACATTTAGTATATCTGAAAAATGCACATGTATTTAAAAGTTCTAACATATTGAAAGCAAACAAGCCTACATTTCAATGTGGCCCATCCTGGCTAGGATAAGGGAAACTAAAGTGCAAATAATCTAATGGGCATTCAATTACCCAGCCCTGTGTTTGAAAAACAATTTTCTCTGTTGACTCTGTGTGAAGGTGCTCTATCTTTCTGCTGTATACAGTGTACTGTATATCTGCTGTACACAGTCGAAGGATGGCAATTCCATCATATCCAGCAAGGCTGGTTTTTTATAGCTTTTAAGCCATAACTAATATGGCTATAAGATTGCCACAGTGGGATTTAGTTCTGCGCAAAAAAGTTAAAGGACTTCTCAGGTTATGCTGAAACCCCAATGCCAATACAGACATATTGATTTTGTCAACATGGACATGGTTTACTGTTGCATTCTTTTAGTATGATTCCTCTCCAAAACTTCCCATTCTGATTTACATTCATCAAATTTTCCCATCCTATCCTATCAGGTTTTATCCCTTAAGCTTTTCCATCGTAACTACAATACAAATGTATAATATTGCAAATTTAGTATGAGTTGGTTTGGAACATATTTCAAAGGCAACATTTTCTTACTATAGTATCTAAGCATTAAATATTTAGTGCTTTGTTTTAGTAGTTTGTTTTATCTTCAAGATTTATCTTGGACTGTATTTATTTATCAATCAAAATACCCTATCAAAAACAGGATTATCTGAATAAGAAACTGATATTCTAAAAGATATAGGTAGTTCTCGACTTATTACCAATTGCTTAGTGATTTTTGAGGTTACAATGGACTACTTATGACTTGGCTCTAACATTTTGACAGCTGCCCCCTGCTCCCAATAGTCCCATGACTGCACTTCAAGTACTTGGCAATTCATTCACATTTATGCCTATTTGCAGCATCCTGTGGCTAAATGACCTGTGGCTAAATGACCACAGGATGCTGCAAATGCCAAAACCTGGCATTTACTTCTGGTCCTATAGCGAACAATGTTTTAATTAACAAGCATAATGTTCACTTAACAACTGTGGTTTCACTTAATGACCATCAAAAAAGGGTAATAAAATGGTTGGTCACAGGATGACCCAATTTATGACAGTCATGACTTATGACCATAATGGGCAGGCTCCGTTACAGTTGTAATTCAAGGAGAACCAATAAATATAACATATTTTTAAAAATGCATTCTCATATACAGAAGTATGGTCTCTTTTTCTCTTTCTCTTCAGCTAGAACCTAAAAGTCTTAGAATTGCATTATTTTTAAGAAAAAAAAAAAGAAAATTGTTAAATAAAGTACATCTCACACATTTCTTCCCCTGCCAGAATTTAGCATGTAGAGATATTTTTACCACATGGATTTTATTGAAAGATAAAAAGTAGGAAGTAAGCAAAGCTAAATATTGTATTGAAGAAACAAGTTGTTTAAAAATGGCTAGAGATTGAATTGTCCTTTTTTGATATTTATCCATACAATGTACCAAGAACATATTCACCATATATTTTACCTCTTATCAAGTTCCCTCAGAAATATGAATGGACACTAATTATTTTATTATTATTTATTTGTCAAGCATGAATTGGATAACAGATATAAGTATAAACATAATTATGAGTACATGAAATGGGTACAAATAAGAGATAACATTAGGACAGGGACGGTAGGCACGTTGGTGCGCTTACGCACACCCCTTAAAGACCTCTTAGGAATGGGGTGAGGTCAATAGTAGACAGTCTTAGGTTAAAGTTTTTGGGGTTTGGGGAAGAAACTGCAGAGTTAAAAGTATAAAAATTAGGAATGGATAATTGGATCATTGTTGCCCTTTACAGTGCCCTTTACAGTGACACTTGATTATATGGGTGACTGTTCGAAAAAGGTTTATCATGTTGTTCTTCAAGATAAATCTACTGATTACAGCGTGTGCAATTTGACAGTAGACTAAGAATTACACTAGTGAATACAGCTGCAATAAAATATTGTGGCCTTTTTCCAGGTACAGCATGCCTTTCAGAATTGGAAAGGAACAGTAGGCCTCATTTTTCATATAAATAGATATAGTGGACTGTAAAAATAAACCCTGTGTGTGTGTAGTTATTGGAGGTCAGCTCTGTCTGAAATCACTTTTCCCTCTCCATGTGCATTCACTCACCTTGGGTATTTTTCCTGAAAAAAGAGCTATTATTGTACTTATTTACTTGTTTTGTAAGACAAATCTGTTTGCAAATCATTCTGTATGGAATTTAGAGGCTTATATTTTGAAGCTTTATTAATATAGCACGCTAACATTTTGTTCTAATAGTGCCAATGAGGTCGCAGAAATTCTGGGTTATAAATGGAGTGGTCACTAAGAGGACAGGCAACCTTTGTTCGTGCAATATTTTGTGTGTATACTAGAGACACCGCAGAAGTGTAGACTAGAACATATTCCTATACAAATAGATTCAAGTACACAATTCAGTAATCTTCCTGGCTGAAAAGTTGCTATTTTTCTGCCTTTAGATACATAGATGGCTTTGAAATTATTTACCCTTTATACTCATAATAAAAATGGATTTTCCAACTTTCATGGTGAATGAATTTAAAAGAATAAATTCTGTAATTTTAACAGGAAAGCAGTTATATTCATCTCCCTCATACTTTCTGATTCAGCACAAGGAAATTAAAATAAAAAATTATTTGATATGTGAAGATTTCTCATATTATCTGAGATGCAGCAATGATGAATAAAACTTGCATAGGATCAATAAGCATAAATTGTTCCTCATATGTGAATTTCTAATTCATGTTGATGATGAAAGCAACTCCCTATTGACCAACAATAGTGATCAGAATTGTCTATGAGAGCATGAACAGTATAGGACCATCCAGATAATTTAGATGCTTGTTAACTGTTGACTGTGACTGATAGGAGTTGAAGTCGAAAATATGTAGAGAATATCAAGTAGCCTAGATCAGTTAAAATATATAAAAAAATATTAAAATCCCAAGGGATTGATGAAAAGTATGAGACAGCAATTTTACTGAAGTTAAACTGGACTAGACAGGAATCTAACTGGGCATCTTGTGTATATTATCTTGTATTTTGTCATAGAAGGAAGATGGATGTGCTAAAATAAGTATAAATCTACATTACCTACCATTACCTATCTTAAGATAATTCTCACATCAAAGTATTAGAGCACTTGTAATTCCATACTCTTAATCAATTTTTTATATCAGGACTCAATTATAAGTAGAGATTTCTGGACAATAGTAATAGAAAAGAACCAGTATGATGCAAATAGTAGATTCCTAGAGCTAGCAAATTTCAAACAAGGATATACTGTATAACCACAACTCACATAATCACAGAAAAAACAGCTGCTGATTTTCAGCGGGGACAGATGGTCAAAACAAATCCAAACCTTTTCTCGATTCACTGTTTTGAAATAATGGTGACTGACATGTTGTTTAATATGGTGTCTGCTAGACCACAATGGGAATATATATTTATATGCTCTATCTAGGCCATCTGAAAGCTGCATCATTTAAAATCTGAACACCTACTTTTTATGTATCCAAAATAATGTTGAGACAATTCCCAAAGCAGTGTGACTGAAGAACCCTGGTAAAAATCATTCATGTGTAGTCCTATCAGTAGTTGTGAATTCTGGTAACTGAAGTTTAACACACCTAGAGGGTACAATGTTGTTGATAGTTGATTTAGTAACTCATATTCCCAATGTGACCTGCCTTTGTAAAAACTAAAATAAATTATGTCATTTACCTTGGATTGTTGAATTCAATAACACTAACTTTATAGATTTTATTTGTGCTCAGGAGGTTCACAATTTAGAAACTATTCTTTGATTTATAAAGCCTACTAAATGCAAAGCAAATTGTTTTAAAAGGGAGACAGGTACTGTTAGATTCTGGGATGAGAATGGAAGAATTGGTTACTTATTTAAATACGTAACAAATACTATCCTATTAAATACATCTTAACATTTCTATATATGTATCATTTTTGTCAACAAAAAAACATTACAGATTTTCGTTAAAAACAGGGTTCAAGGGTCTGAATGCTTTAATGGTTCTAATTTACAAAACTACAAATTTTAACTGAATTTCAAAAAACCTTATAACAGAAAGAACAGTTCAAAGTAGAAATTCTTATGTAGGAAAATGATAAACTTTTTTTTTTGCTGAATGTATTTAAACAGAAGCAAAAGTACCATCTGATAGGTACTGTATTAACCTGGATGGAGTGAACCACCAAGACTTCCACCCCCACTCTATCTCTCTCTCTCTCACACACAATGCATATGTGTATTCCAGCCTCCAGATCTCCATCCTACCATAATGACAAAAACAGACATGATTATTTTATGTTATCAGCTTGAAAATATGTAAGAAACCATTCAAAAATTTGTTCCATCCAAAAGCACTATATGACACATCTCTGCCTATTTTGGAACATTTGTCTCATTCACAGTAGTCTTCACTTTTTCAGAAATGGTAAAGTGTGCACTCAACAACAAAAGGTTGCCACTCCTTCTTTACATGAAACACCTCATGAAGTGGCTTTCATAAGAAAATCCTTCTCTCAAGTTAACAATGTAAAGTATCCCTTGACAAAGGGATACAGAATAACCCATGACATTCTGATAATAAGCTACTTAAGTGTGGCGTGGTTGGCATGACAATTAGATAGATACGAAGACAGCTCTAAGGTTGCGTTCAACAAATGCTCATCAACAGTTCCCAAGCAAGTTGCGAGGAGATGTTAAGTGAGGAGCTGCAAGGTTCCATCCTGACTCCAATTTGGTTCAGCATTTTTATTAATGATGAGGTGGAGGGATTGCTTACAGTTGCTTAGGTGCATGGTTAATACATACATTAAACAAAATTCAAAACTCTTGATTAATTAGAGTGACTGAAAATAACAAGGCAACTTAAAAGAGAGAAATGAAAAAAAATTCACAGGCTGAAAGATGAGGTCTAGCTTACCATTTATTCAGCTGCTGAAGACATTTTGACATGTTGGAGATCATGTATTCATGTGTTGTCATTCAGAATACAATAACTATGTATGCTTGTTTGACTATCGGTAATCCTCATTAATAATGCCTTATTTGGTGACCGTTTGCGGTCATGACAGTGATGAAAAAATAACTGTCACCAATCCTCACATTTTTTTTTCTTTTGCAGATCTGTAAAGCTGAAGTAAGATTGTGAGCACACTCACAATTCACTCAGCCACTGCTTCGCTCAGTGATTGAGTTACCAGTCCCAGTTGTATTCTCTAAATGAGGATAATCTATATCCCTTCTTCCATGTATGAGGAAATTTCCATGACTGGAAATTTATGATAGTGATTTCCAGTGAACCATAGTTAAGTAGCAATTTAGAATGTAATGCAAACAGCATAAGAAAAATAAAAATGAATTGGAAGTGCATTTGCTTGGTGCTTATGTCCACTCTTATGACTGAATGCACCTAATGTGTCTGTCACAGGATACTTAGGATTCTATATGAGTTATGTTTAAGAAAAAAAATTTCCATGTCCCAAATTAATGCATAGACAGGAATACTTCTATAAGATTATCATTGTCTCTGCCACTTATTAGTCAAATATGATACATGCAAATTCACTATGTTTTGAAATTAATATACTGAGGAAAGTATATTTTAAAAAGTGTATCATTTGAAAAAATACATTGTTCTATATATCTTAAAAATCTACATTGATATCATTAAAAATTATGAACTTATTCAAGCAATAACAGAATGGCATGATTTTAGGAAAGAATGAATATGAGAATGATAAGGTCAAGAAAGTGATTAATCTGTTCCTAGTCAGTGGCAGAGAAAGGAAAGCCAAAGAGTGTAAGTTCCACTGAATCAAGAACTGCTCTTGAACATTTATTACTCATCATTTTGCATCCTGAATTCTATAAAGATATAGTACAATTCAGAGATCATTATGAAGAACTGAACATCACAGCCAGACAACTGACTGATTCAGGATGCATCAATGCTATAGATATTCTCCAAGACATTTTGCTCAGACAAGCTCCCCAGAGACACATCCATCAAAATACGAATAGAATAAAGGAATCTAATCTAGTCAATATGGCAATGAGAAATGATATATAGGGAAAATATTTATAAAGATTCAGGTGTCCGGTGCAATCAGAACATTTACAGTATGATATAATGTATTATATAATGTATTACATAATGAATGCATCTTATTTCAGAATACTATATTTCTTTCTTTTAGCAGTCACAGCTCAAACAACTTTAGTTTTAAGCTAATGTAAAGAGATGCTTGGTGACTTGTGGCAGGTAAGCTTGGGGGGGAAATGGTGATGGAAATAATGAAAAACATTATATAGGATCAACCTACCAGTGAGACAGTTAAGATGGTGTCTCTTATTCTACGAATCCAAATCAGTAGTGCCCACAACAATGAAGTCTTTCTTGGTTCATCCACAGAAGTGATTCCCAGAATATCACACTTGCATGAATGAACAAAGTAGGAGATCCATCTTTCTATAGCTTTCTATTTGAGTAGAAAAACTGAAATACATTAGTTGTTACTATACCTAGCACTTATATGCTAAAGAAGAGCGTAGGTACGTTTCCATAAAAATTGAAAAGCTGGTATGATGTAGATCAGATGGTCTCCAAACTTGGAAACTTTAAGACTTGTGGATTTTCAATGTGCTGGCTGCAGAATTCTGGGAGTTGAAGTCCACAAGTCTTAAAGTTGCAAAGCTCGGAGACCCCTGATTTAGATGACAAATTATATGAGGATTATATGCACAAGGGGTTATATACATGAAGCGATTGTCTCCACATTTTGGATCATTTTCCTCAATCTATACTTTGCAGCAAGACCAGGTAACTGGTTGCAAGTACCAGGAATAAGATTCAATTAGGCTTTTGAATGGGGGAATAGCCTAATATATGCTTTTTGTAATTAGTTGGATATTATTTCTAGTCTTAAATAGCTATTTCCTATGATGAACGTAGAGTGCCTGATGATAAAGTAATAAAGTGTAATGTATGGAGGGCATGAGAAGTAAATTATGGAACCATCATTTTGAGGAGGAAACCTACCTGTATAATGTAAAGGTACCCTGACAAAGTGAACTTGGAAGTTGTATTTTAATGGAATATAACATTGGTGAAGCTCTTCAAAGGAAAAACTGTCTACTAATCCTGATAAGGCAAAGTCCCATCCCACAGGCCAGATGTGTCATGTGCTGGCCAAGCTCATGCCTGGTTTAGAGAAGGGGAGAAAAATCCCAATACATCATGTGACGCTGCCATGACAACATGAGTTTGACACCCCTGTGATAAGGAAAACACTTTTGTTTAACAGTGCAAATCTGCAGTGAAGGATGGAGGAACCTGAAGAGACCAGAATTCCATTTAGTAAGCAAAAGAAGCAAGATTTAATGCACAGTAGTTCCCTCTATTTTCATTGCTCAAAACGGCCAAAACTCATTTACAAGTAAAAGAGATATTAACAGGTTTGGCAGAAATGTAATGTTGGCAGAAACACAAAAAACCTTTAAGGGAGAAAAAAAATTCCTGATGGGAGATTTTTTACCCATAGCACAGTGGAGGCAGAGCATGTTTTGAAACCACAACCAGTTGACTAATTCAAGAGAGCGGGGTTATGGAACAGGGGACTGGAGAAGACTGGATACAGTATTCTCAAGAAGGGGAATTGGAGACTAATTTAAGAAAGAATATAAGCAGACATAACTTCAACATTTTGCATATTGTATTTTAATATGCATTTTGAACTCTAATATGCTGATGGAAAGATAGGGGCAATTCTAATGTGTGTAAAGGGATGACTCATGTCATGAGCCATGATAATAGGAAGTTTAATTACAGTCACAGCTGCAGGGTAACATCACACTAGTAATTTCATCTGTGAATTCCCCATTACAAAGAATGGTTTCCAGGGAACATGAACCTTTTTCTAAGTTGTTCTTCACTTGCACAACAACCCCAGTGGGGTATTTTTGTGTGTGCTTAACTGTACAAAATTATACAATCATGTTCAGAGTACACTTGCATGGAGAAGTATAAACTTTCACCAAATGCTTACCTGCATCATTTCTATCACTTCTGAGCAGTGGTGGGATTCAATTTTTTTTATTACCAGTTCTGTGGGTGTGGCTTGGTGGGCATGGCGTGGCTTGGTGGGTGTGGCAGGGGAAAGATACTGCAAAATCCCCATTCCCTCCTCACCCCACTAACCTGCTTTCCAGCTCCATTCTCCTGTGCAGGGCAACAAAAGAAGACTTTGCCGATCAGCTGGGACTCGGGAGGCAGAGAATAGATGGGGGTGGGGCCAGTCAAAAGTTCTCCAGAACTAGTTAGAACCTGCTAAATACCACCTCTGCTTCTGAGACAAGTAATGGATTTTAAAATCCAGACGAAACCTGACACATGCAAAGTTTTTGCCATTATAGAGAAGCCTCCTTGAGCCTATCATTCATTTATTATTGTATACTAGAAAGAACATGAGGAAAAGAACTAGAATTTACACTGTTATCTAGGGGGAAGTGGCATTACTGATTAATGGAAAAAGATGTCATTAAATATATTGTATATATAATAATATCTTAGTTCTGATTCAGGATTAGTTTTATATCAACAAACAATGTTTTGTGCTAAGGCTGACAAAACAAAATGTGGCTATTGAAAGGGATACTCCTATTCATTTCATGACTCAGTGCAAAACTACTCAGCAAAGCTAAACTTCAGGAACAGAGAAAGTATTAGAAGAGGCACATTATGATCTCCTTCTATACAGATTGCAATGGGAGAAACTATATGACACAAGGATTCTGCACGGCATATATATTCTTGTACTATAGCATTTTATGGAAGCATAATCCACCATTAACTTGGCTTTAGTATGTTGACAAATGCAATTGAAGCTTCATCTGCTTGAATAGCTGCTAGTTTGAGAACGTGGATCTAGTTATTTAGTCCTCTGGCTTCCCAAATGACACTAATCTGATATATCCTGAAATAAAGAATGAGCATAATTCACAGTCTGAGGTATACCATAGCTGGATCTGCTAATGTCCTATTTCTATCCTTTCTAAAAATAATGACAGTAATCCAAGTAAAGATGATGCCGGGGGAGGGAAGGTAAATCACTGAACAAGAGAATGAATAATTAATCCCATCATAATTTGCCTTTTCTTTTGTACTTTCACCATCTTTCATCTCTTGGGCCTTTCACTTTTTGCTCATTTTTCTAAATAGGTGAAAGTGGGGTTATATGCATAAATGTCAAGGCAAGAGAAAGACAATTGTTTGAATAAGATCTTTAAAGTCACAAATTTGAGACATTAGGGCACATGACCAAAATCTAAAAGCCTCTACACATTTTTGTTTTCTCTTTTTTTTAGCAGCTAAAACAATCAGATCAAGTAACATATATAAAAAGATCTGAGCTATGCCTGTAATTATTATTAAATTCTTTTTTGGTTCTCTAATGACTCCATAAAAGGAAAATATGGTGAAAAAACATCACTGGCGAAGAAGTTACTGGAAGAGCTGGCACTTCCAGGAATGACTCCACTGCAAATGAATTTGTGCATGCTGCTGCATTTCCCGCTACAGCAATGGACTCTCTTAGAAATATGCTGCAGGGACAGTCTTTATTTTATTGACCTGCTCAGAACTTCTAATAGTGCAGCAGGAATGCTAGAAATGGGCATTGCAGCAACTTTTCTGTAAAGTTTCTGAAAAGATAGAACTCTTTGTATTTTTAAATACAATTTTGCTCAAAGATTTGAATGCAATACAATGAGATCCTTAATGACAGAAACACCGAAGATAAGGTAAAAGTAGCACATCCTTCAAACAACAAAAGTTTTATCTCAGGGTTTTCTTGTTTGGTGCTAAAGCAAAATTGTAGAATTTCCCATGCTCTTGTTGGTTGAACTGCTCAGGTTTTGGCTTTCTTTTTTTGGGGGGGGTGGACTTATAGTAATTTGAAGAGTGGGTAAACTATGGTCCATGGGAAAGATTGCAGCCACTATACATACTCTTTTTTGAACATGCTAATTTGTGGAGGGAGGGGAGTAAGGACTTATTAGTACTATCTTAGTTGTGATTATTGTCATTTTTCATGGCAAATTAACCTGATGATGTTTAAAATCTAAATATTAATTCTAGGAAGCCCTGCTGCCAGCTCTTTAAAAATCTATAATTAGTGACTTAATAGTAAACTGCATATTCAAATAATATAAGGTTGCATATTCAAGCAATATTATCAGCATAGCACTGCAATAACAACCAATAGAGTATAGAGCCACTTTTTTAAAAAATGATGACCTGGGCAACTTGATCCCAGAGAATAATTTAAAAAGAAGCAATGTAAGTTATGACATCTCCAGTTTGATTCCATTCTTGGCAAGCAGGACAGTGAATTGACTGCTTCATCTGCCAGGAAAATATTTCCTGGGATTATATAACTTCACAGTGCATGTTGAGAGGGAGTATGAGTTTGATTTTTTTTTCTAATAAAAAGAAACTAACTACTGTTGGATAGCTAGTATATCAGCAGGTTTCATTAAAAAATGATGTTCTGTTCCAGATTTTTCTTCTAGAGAAGTATTCAAGTACTTCCAGGTACAATTCAAGTTGTTTTTAACCACCTTTAAAGTCTTTCATGGCTTGGGTCCAGACTACTTCAGGGACTGTCTCATCCCATCCGTGCTGGCAGAGGAGGGAAGCTGTGGAACCCATCAGCCTGATTTTTCCATCTGGCAGGACCCAAGAGATCCATCTTTGCTGTTGTACCTGTCCCCCCAGTGTGAGATCAGCATTGACTCTCTTGACTTTCTGGAAGAGCCTAAAGATGTGGTCTAAAGATCTGACTCTGAGAAAGGTCCCCAAAACTCAAAGCATTGTATAGCCAAGCTTTGTTTTCTTCAAAAATACTGTGAGTGGAACCATTATTATGGTTCATCTCACAGGTACTCAGATGTTTAGACTGGTTGTGGCATTCTTATCTACCTATCAAATCCTTCCCAATGACTGGGATAGGCAGATGTGTTTGTTTGATGGTGTTCATGGCAGTGTCACAGGCATTGATAGGATTCAAATAATTTAATAACTAGTTCTCTGCCCTAATGACCAGCTGTGTAAGTGTGGCTAGGTGGTCATGTGACTGGGTGGAGCTCAGGCGACAGTAAGTCTGGGTGTACTGCCAAGAACCTTTAGCTGTTATATGGGTTAA
>JAOYMU010000192.1:95783238-95796550 GCA_025802295.1 Psammodynastes pulverulentus | reverse complement strand
ATTATGGAAGTAATATGTACTTCAGCTCATCAACAAATCATTCACCATACATATAAATCACTTTGGTGCCAAGAACATCCAGCAGTAACTTCTACATTGTTGCAGGATGATTTTGCAGGAAAAGGGAAAGAGAATATTTTTATAATGGATTGCGCCAGATCATTAAAAACAACAAAAAAAAAAAACATCCAGCAATTTTGGGTAATAGCAAAAAGAAAAAAAGAAATACAGGTAGTCCTCAATTTACAACAGTTACTTTAGTGATTGTTCAAAGTTACAACGGCACTGAAAAAAATGACTTATGATTGTTTTTCAAACTTATGACCATTGCAGCCTCCCCATGGTTACATGATTAAAATTTGGATGCTTGGCAACTGACTCATAGTTATGATGATTGCAGAGTCCCAGGGTCATGTGAACAGCTTTTCTGAACTTGTGATGAGCAAAGTCAATGGGGAAGCATATTCACTTAACAACTGGGTTACTAACTTAACAACTGCCGTGATTCACTTAACAACTTGACCAATGTCTCACTTAACAACATAAATGTTGGGCTCTATTGTGGTCGTAAGTCGAGGACTACCCATATCCCTTTCTCCATATTAAGTACTGTTTTCCTATTTTCTTTATAATCAGTTGTAACCAAAATGGCACATTTATTATTGTGATTTTGAAAATAACATCATACAAACCTTTGCTGGACATGAATGTTTTTACAGCATGATTGTGTAATGCTGTATATTTGAAGCAAATATAAGAAAATTTGAAGCAAATGACTTCTGATTCAATTAGCAATATGAGATAATAATTGGATTGTGTTATAGAATTTTTCCAGTGCTAAGGAAGGGTTCTGACTGAAGCAAATTAAATAGACACTGTAGTTTAGATTCTGATTTGGAACATAAGGTAGTTCTCGACTTACGGCCACAACTGAGCCCAAAATTTCTGCTGTTTGTTAATTGAGTTTTGCCCCATTTTACGACCTTCCTTGTCACAGTTGTTAAATGAATCACTGGTTGTTAAATTAGTAATAAAGTTATTAAATGAATTAGGCTTCCCCATTGATTTTGCTTGTTAGGCATTCAAAAATGGTGATCACATGACCACATAAATATGAATCGGTTGCCAAGGATCTGAATTTCGATCATGTGACTATGGAGATGCTGCAATAGTTGTGTGAAAATTAGTCATAAGCCACTTTTTTCAGTGACTTATATAGTAAGTTTTAACAGTAACTGAATGTTTATGTTAAAAAACCCAACATGGTTGCCAACAATGAAATCTACCTGAAATATGGGAATAAATAATTTTATGTGAAATAAAAAATTCAATAATTTAAAATGTCAAATAATACAATCCTAGGTTGAATTTGGTCAATTTTAATGAAATTCCTCCTGTATTCAGAAATATTTGTTGTAGTACCTGCAAGGACTCATGGATTCATTTAATAAGGGCACAAATGTTGAGATGACTATTTTGAGGCAAAGTTACTCTCCACATAAATCAGTGTTTCTCAACCTTACAATGATGCAACTTTTGTGTCCCGCTGGCAGCTGGCGGAGCTGGCAGCAGAGTCTGACAGCGAAGAGGTTGGGGAGGAACCTGGGCCAGTCCTGGAGGCTGAGGAAGGCTCGGACGAGGGCTCTGTGTCAGAGGAAGAGATGGGGCCAGGGCAGGCTGGCAGTCATCAGCTGCCTTTGGACTTAGACAGCAGTGCGGCGGGGGAGCTTCTGGAACCGGTTCCCAGCCTGCACATGCACAGAGTTACCAGAAGGCAAGAATAATTGAGAAAGCAGGGTCTACTCAGGAGTAAGGCCACACCTCAGAGATGATTGGCACTTCCCATAGAACATAAAAGAGGAGTGAATGAGACGTGAGCTTTTGCAGGAAGCAATTAGTTCATCTGGTTGGTTCAAGCTTTGAAAAGTTCTGTTTGACTCTGTGTCAAGTTTGGCCTTGCCCTGCATTTGGCAGTTAGTTGTCTGGCAGCATTCCAAGTGTGATAAGGTGGGTGTTTATAAACATTCCCCTGAAAGACTATTTGTAAAGCCTTGCAGGCTGTGAATGAACGTAATTCACAGCTGTGGAAATAAAAGAGGTTTTGCCGGGACTACAATTGGGTTTTATGCTTTCTAAGGAAGCCTAAGCAACATTAAGATGTGTGGACTTCAGAATTTCCCAGTTAGCATGTTTGCGGTGGCCATGCCTGGTCCTGGATGAAAATAGAATAAAGAACTTCCCTTCTTTTTCTCCCAATGTCTTGTTATTATTTTCTGGTTGGAAATCACTGTGAGGGGATTGGAAAACATGGAACATTTAGAGATGAGAGGATGTAGAAGTAGAATGTTGCTTCTTTTCAGCTAGTGAAGGACTTACCTTGCTTTTTCTCCTGGGTATGTCTAATGGGCATGCTCATAGGCTGAACTTGCATACTATGTTGGCAGAATTAATAGATTTTCTTGGTTTCTAAAATACATTGAGTAAATCAATTAACAAGGATGAGTTTGCACAACATGCTGTGTGTGAGAAAAAGAAAATGAATGGATTTGGTTGTAGGATGTGTGTAAGCAGCCACTATCGAGGGGTTAGCATTTTGTGAAAGTCCAGTCATTCCCTCTCAAATTCTGCTGCTTTTGCCCAGCTGCTTATAATTCAGGAAGATATATTTTTCTGCCTAATTTTTATAGGAACTACTACTAAGGGTTAATGGTGGAAATGCTGCCCAACACAATTTCAAAGACTGGGTGACTGATTCCAAAAAAGTTCACACTGAGTTGTCAACAGGCATTAGACGTAGTACAGTACAGTTATGGAGATGTGTCACCAGTATGTATTGGCAAATATTCTGAAGGGAGCAATTTTCATTACTTCAAGGGCTGCACTGGAAAGTAATGGTAATTTTGAAATACAGTTTGGTATTTGTGCATGTTATTTTCTGAGATATTTCATAAGTTCAGACAAGGGCTGCATTATATTTCTGCCTGAGAAGTGAAAGGTCTTGACGAATTTTAATTGAGTCAGAAGTACTTCCTGAAAATTGTTTGGTCAAATCAGAGGAAAGGGACAGCAAAGGATCCTGATCAAATGAAAAAGTTCATGCTGTATATTTTACTTTTCAGATCACTTCTTAAACTATAAATCTACAGGCCGTGTTTTTGCAATCAGTGGTAATAATTATGGCAGCATAAGGTGGCAATAAGCTATATTTTTATTCCAAAATAGGAGCACTTTTCAGATTAAAAATGTATAATTATAAGGTTATTGTGAAAAATTTTAAAAACACTGTTTCCTACTTAGTCTAATTTCAGTATTGATTTGTGTAAAATTCAAGACAAACAGCTGTTTTATATGATTATAGATTTTTTATTTTGATGTAAATTCATGATATTTCTTTGACAGTAGCTAGACAATGATTAACAGTCAGGATGGAAAAATTCCAGCCAAATGGGTAGGAATAAGTTAACATTCTGAACTTGCAAGTCAGCTCCTGTGTTTAGTTTTCAATTTACCTGGCTCCCTCCTTTATTTCTTGGTTATTACTAAACTATTACATGAATTGGTAAATAGAGCCAAGTTTCCATCTCAGCACAAAGCCAATTTCTGGAAGCAGTTTATGGCTATGATCGTTAATATACTTCCTTATGAGAAAACTCTTCAGGATATACGAAATAGGAACCTTATTTCTCAAATTGTTCTGTAAATGGTCCAATCTGGTCCAAGAAAATATGGAAACCAACCAGCTTAGATCTGGAGCAAAATATAGAAAATTAGACCTAGATTCCTACTACTGGAGTCTGAAAAAAACAACCCACGTATGGTTATAGATTTTTTTTTATTTGTCACCAAATTCAAATGGAATTTACAGGAAATTTATGAGAAGTATACTAGATGTAATTGGTTATCAATACAGGAATTTATTTTTTAGCTATGATCATTTGAAGATGCTTTCTCTCTTGCCCCAATGAACTTGACTGTTTACTGTTTGGGAAGTAAAATATGGTAAAATCTACTGTGATAGTAACAGCAATTCAAACAGAGTTTTGATAAGCAGTATAATTTTTAAGTAATTGTTTACTGTTAAGGCTTTTCACCAATTATTAGTTTTCCCTTTAAGCCATTGCCTATAACATTTATGATTAAGGATTAAGCTCATAACAAAAAAACTTCAAGCATATGGTCTTGTATTTTCTTCACAACCTGAAAACTATACAGTATGTAAGATAGACTACAGAGATTGCATTATGATGAAACCATGAAATTAATGTTACTAATTAAATTGAGATTTATTGTTCCTTTCAGAAGACACATGTGCATATCCACAGCACTCCCATCATAAGATCCTATGATTCAACAAGATATCTTGATTTTTTTTAAAAGTAAGACAGTATTTGCTTAAAGAGTTGCTGAAATGAACATTTGATAACTTTCCAAGATAGTTAAGATCAGAGCAATATTAACTAATTTTTAGTAACGGCTTGAAAATGTTTAAGGAGCTGCTATGACTCACCGAAGATGCTATATAAAGAAATGGTCTTGTTTAGATAAAATACTTGCAAGTGGGAATTAGGAAAAACACTTTTTTTCACCACTGAGCAATTGTTACCTTTTAAATGGCATTGGGTGGGTGCAGCTATGGCTTATACTCAAAGTAAATGTCATCCAAATCTTATATAAATAAATTTGTGCCCTCTCCAGAGGCTTTTTACTTGGCATCCATGTGTCAAGCTACACATTCCCACAATGATTAGTCTGAGCAAAAAGTGTAGTAATGAAAAGAGATGGGGAAAGGAAATCCCACGTATGTAACATTTTATTCCTTCTTACCTGGTGACAACCAACATTTGAAATATACGCTTTTTTTCTGTAATTAGGCATTCCACTTTGAACTATGACTGTAAAAAAACATATCTGCCTTGACTGAGGATATTTCAGTTATTTACTTGATCACCTATACCATATTAAAAATTGGAAAATAATGTACAAAGGAAAGTGCTACAGGAGAATTAGTAATAATTTATTAAATAAGAGTGATTAAAGTCTTATATTTATTATTACTGGATCTGCAAGAAAATGGTACATGGGGGAAACTTCCCATTGCAAAACCCAGTCACTTCATCGCGTTCTCCTTTCTTCCCCCTGGGTTCTGGATGAAGTACCAGTTTATCAGCATGCCATGATTACATTTAGCAGCTGTCAGAAATTGTGCATTTTCTGCCCATTTTAATTCATATAGGATAATATTCCTTTTAAAAAATTCCTTTGCGATCCATTACATTTTTTTCACTCAGCAGGTCTTGCATTTTTTAATCACTAGTTCTAAACAGCCAAAGGCATGAAAGTGGAGGAAGGGAGGGTGCACTTCTACTTAGATACTGATACGTGAACATTTTTTCCCACTGGAGGAAGAAATTGATTGCCCTCCCTCAAAGGGTCAAATAACAAAAATGTTCATTGTCTCTGGAGATTCTCAGTTATTTAGGTTGTCCCAAAGGTGCTTTTTTTAAAATGGCAATTGGACTTTATTTTTCCTTGACGATGTTTCGCTTCCCATGCAAGAAGCTGATGAACTCTTCTGACAAACTGAAAACTCAGAACTGAAGAAGCTTCTTGGATGAGAAGTGAAACATCTTCAAGAAAAAACAAAGGTCAGTTGCCTTTTGAAAAAGCACCTTTTGGACAACAATATTCATTGTAATCCAATAATGATTTTCTCTTCCTTATCATGTTCCTACCCTTGCCTTTCAGATATCTTCAATCTAAGTATATAGTCCAGGATGGACAACATTGGCCCCTTTATGTCCATGGGACTTCAACTCCCAGAATTCCATGCTTGCTCTGAAATCCACAGGTCAGAAGTGGGCCATAGTTGCCCACCTCTGATTTAACAGTTATATCTTAATTTGTTTTTTTATTTCAAATTCAATGGAAATTTTGAGAAAAAAGTATAGAACATCAGAACTCTGTATATGCCAATCATCAGGTATGCCTTTGAAAACTGAATGGAATGGAACCAAATTTGAAACTGAGGAACAAGCTGACAAAAGAAGGATATGATCTGAGAATGGGTTGGATCTAATTTTGGGTTATGATCCATGGACCATAGGAGTGATGTATATTTTTAATATGGCATATTATTATTAAATAAATATCGTCCATTTAGAAATCTGTTATAATCCTATTCCCTATTCTAAATGACATTTGGAAATTTCCTGTGAGTTGTTAAAAGTTGAGTGGCATACAACATTAATACACTGTTCTTTTTTTTCAGAAACAGGTTAAAATGAAAATATTTTAATCCTGTTAGCTATTACAGATTATAAGAGTTAGATTATTGAAATCTTGTTCAGAATACATTGTCAATATATTGATGAGGAATCAATTTCTAATTGTTTCTTGTACATAAATATTGACATTTGATGAGATCAGTACTTGTCTGTCAATTCTGTCTGTTAATTAGCTGAGTCCCATTATGTAGTTTTGTCTGGACTGGACTGGACTGTTGAAGATCAGCCAGTGAAGAAAGGATATTTTTATTTAATTTATTTTTCACATTTCTAAACCAACCATCTCCTCAGAGGACATTTCATTCACTTGAGACATTCCAATAAAACCAACCTGCCTATTCAATATCTAAAAAGTATGCTTCAGCTTAAATTTCTGTGGACAAAGGTACACGAGAAAAGGTCACAGAGTAATGGAAGTCCTTAACTGGACTTTAGTTTCACAAATTCATAACTTCTAGTGAGCAGAGAAGTTATAATAAGGATGCTCATGGGAAATATAGATGACCCTATCATATCCATTAAAAAGGAACAATACACTTTTCATAATTCTTATGTGATTTATAGCAATTTCATAGACATCAAATTTTGAAATAGTAGCCTTAAAAATCAACCCATTACTATGAAAATGAATTAAGAAGAAAGAGGATAGCTGAATTTCAGGCAAAACAAAGATTTTTGAAAGCAAGAAACAAACCTGTAAAATAGCACACTTTTTTAAAAAAAGTATATTTATTTCTCTAATTCCCTTCATACTTACCTCATACAATTCATATTTGTGGAGAAAATTATATAATACCAGAGGTGGTATTCGACTGGTTCGCACCGGTTCAGCCGAACCGGTGCCGGCAAAAACTGCTGCTCAAGTGAACCGGTGGAAAAATTATGGCTACAGGTTCAGCCAAACCGGTAGCTCAAAACCGGCCCCCTATGTGCGCGCACTTTCCCCACTCTTCTGTACATGTGCATGCTGATCAGCTGAGAGGATCAAAAAATCCTCCCAGATGATCGGCGCATGCATGCACAGAAGGCGCATGCCATGCGCATGCGCAGAAGGGTGAGGGCATGCACGCACAGAGGGGAAACGGGAGCACCCACGCACATGCACAAAATTACCAAACCGGTGGCAAGCCGGAGAGAAAACCACCACTGTATAATATCCTTCCTTTAATATAAAAACTGCTAAATTTACATACAGGTACTCTGTTTATAGTGTATCCGAGTTTCATATAGACATCAAATAAGTTTCTTGATTTATATCATGGCCCCATAACCAACTTCCTATGTAGCATTAAACCCATTGCAATGAGATTCCACAGGATTCTGTTTCCTTGTTTGTTTTACTATAAATGTCTTGGTTAAATAGAAATATAAGGGCCAGAAAGGGAAGGAGAGATGTTCCAAGCAGTACTATTAATTTGAGGAATGTGTCCCTCAATTGCACATTTCTTTGCTCAGTTGAAATGTCTTATTAAACAGTGTTCAAAGAATAGGAGACTACAGAGTCAGTCTTGACAGATATTCAAAGTGTTTTGTCACAAGCGCTTTATAAATTACCAATCCAAATGAAGTGTAAGGTAAGTTGATTATACCCTACTTTGAATTTATTAATTCATTATTTGAATATCTTTGAGAGTTTAGAATACCTATCGAGAGGGACATGTCCCTACTGTTCTTCTTAGAAAGCTGAATTGCCAGCTTTCATAAGTTTCAGTCCAGAGCATCAACTTGCTACAGCAAAGACATTTTAATCTACAGTTTAATGCTTTTTCCTTCCCTCCTCCCTGATACCTGATATAAAGTAAATTGCTCTTAAGGAAAAAAAAATGGGAAAAATGAAAAAGAAAGAGGGGGGAAAAACCTTAGTCATTAACTGAAAGTGCTTTCTTTTTTTTCTTTTTTTCTTTAAGCACTCCATTACTCCCCCACTGGGAAATTTCTTACTTTATTAGCATTCTTTTTTGAATTTGCATTAGCCATACTAAAAATGCTGCAATCCTAATGGACTTTACTATTTTCTATGTATTTGTGGTCTTCTGTGCAGTTTCTCTTAGTTTCATTTATTTTTGCATATTTTCTGCCAGTCAGAATTTCATATTTTAAGGAAAGAGAAAAATAAGGAATTGAGGGGCAAGCTGCTGACATTTTTCTTTCAGAGTTTGAAGTTCAAATAACATCTTTTTAGAGAAATAATTCACTTGCATGCTTACAAAATACAGATTTGATATATTTATGTTCATATACAATTGAATATTCTGAGATAGATATAAAGGTTTGTCTTCTCTAGCAACCACTTCATCCTATCACAAAACAATCAGGACCAACATCACAACTTGGCTGTTATGGAACCTGCCATCTCTGCTGCTATGGTCACAGCTTGGAGTGTGCAATGGGAATTTAGCAATTCTTCTTAGCAAACCAGAGGAGGCAAAAGTCTCGCATTGAACTGGACTTAGTGTGGGATAGTTAAATCTGCAGTGGTTTTAGGTATCAGAAAAAGACAGGAAATAATTAGTTATATAATTTAAAATAAATATGTGATTTAGTTTTAATAATGTTAACTCTGCCAGAAACAAATAGAGGCACATCTGGAATAGTCTGGCTCACATGTTGAACCCACTTGGCCCAGTTTGGTATTATGTATTGCAACCAGAAATAGATGACTCTGTTAGTTTTACATTTGTTAAGTGCCCATTTTTCTGACCACTGTAATGTTTTGGCCCCATTTACATATCAGTTTACAAATTCAGGGAGAAAATATCTGCACAAAATTTAGTGAGGATTCTTTGCCCAGATATATGCATCTGTGTTAATAAACATATTTTATATGTATTCTTCACTATAAGACATAATTGAAGATTCTGAACAATATGGACTTTGCTGTGTCCCCGTTCACCTTTAAGATTGGAAATGACAGGTTGTGAAAGCCTATACAAAAATTTGAATGGATTTTTAAAAAAAAAAATCTATGGGGGAAATGTCTATGTGTTTTCTTCCACCCTAGCCAGCAGCATAAATATTCATTTATTTTTTACTTAAATCAGTGTATATTCTGCTTCTCTATTCACCTGATAAGTCAAAAGGCCAATAAAAATATAAAATACAGATTTAAAAAAGGAAAAGAATATTGAAATTCAGAATGGGTGCTAACATGAATGAACAATTAAATGTTTGGTGAAGAAGATATGTCCTGGATGTTTCTTCCAAAGCAGTGGCCCCCAACCTTTTGAGCACTAGGGACCAATTTCATGGAGAGAGCTTTTTCCGTGGACCAGAGAGGGTGTGGTTCCCCATGCTGCCTGCATCCTGAAGATTAGACTTCATTTATTTGCACAGTATGTTTCTGGCATGTCATGTCCCATTGCCAGTCCATGGACCAGAAGTTGGGGACCCCTGCTCTAAAGCAGAGAAAAGAAGATGAAGTGGATGTCCCAAGGGTGCTTTTTCAAAAGGCAATTGGACTTTGTTTTTTCTTTGAAGATGTTTTGCTTTTCATCTTAGAAGCTTCTTCAATTCTGACTGAAAATTAGAAGGAGTTCTTGCAGAATTATACAGTCTGAAATGAAATATATAGCAATGAATATAACTGCTTTCCAAGCACTTGACCCCAAATTAATTTTTATAAGTTGCCTTGAGTATTTATTTATATTGAGTATTATATAAGTTGCCTTGAGTATTATAGATAAATATTGGTTATAAAGTCAATAATAACCCCAAATAATTAAAAGATGTCTCTGAAGGTTGTAGTCTATCCTGTAAGTCTAGCAAAAACTCGGGATTTAAGCTGTTTAGGGCTTTAAAAAGCAACTTCAAAACATAATTGTATCCAGTAAGCATTGGCAACAAGTGCACATTTGTTAAAGGACAGTTACTCGTTTTATGTATTTCCTAGGTGTTTACTTTTATACAGTGTACACAATGGTACTCTTCCTATTTTCCCCACACCAACAACCCTGAGACAGTGACGGGACTAATGTTACCTAGCTGGTTTCTACTCCTAAGGGAACACTAGAACTCAATTTCTAATATTAGCACCTTAACCACTACACCAGTGGTGGGATTCTACCAATTCGGCCTGGTTTGGGGGAGCTGGTATCTCCGACAATCAGCTGGGAGAGAACCGGTTTGCTCCAATGATGTGCTGTTTGGGCCACCTGCCCATATAAAGCTCTATACTGACCTTTATTTCCTGTTTTATACTGACCTTTATTTCCTGTTTTGCAGCCCTGCTGATTTGCGCGGCTGCAGGAATATTTGCGTGTCAGCTGTTTCACACAGTAGAAGGTGAGTTGGAATTGCTGTGCATGTGCAGTGTGTGCTCACCAAATCGGTTGTTACACTGATTGAATCACACCACTGCATTAATCTTGCTATAAATTATAGCCTGTAGCATTTTTCCACTGATTACTATATAAGAGCATGTTTCCAATATAAGTCATTCAACAAGGTGACCAAAACATTCTTGGCAATATGAATATTCAATAGAAAGTACCTGTGTTTTTTTTGGACGGTCAGGGGAAAATTGAAGTCTTCATAAAATATTCATCAATGATGAGGGTAGATGTCTGATTGATCCCATTTTTAAATATTCTTACATAATGTGAACATCTAAATAACAGAAAGATATATGTACTAAACATAATAAAACTGTGGATCTAGATTTTGCAAGCTATAGGATATGTGGAATGACCAAAGTAATTCTTTTATTTACTTCCAGTTAGTCTCCCATAGTAATTCTAGTAGCTGGTCACATAAAATAGGGTAATAATGCAAAAAAATTCTCTATCTGTATAAATGAAAAGATTAGCCAAAACAGCTTGTATAGTAGAAGACTCATTAAAATAGGGTGAACAACCTATAGCTATCTAGATATTTTCATGCCAGATGCAGCTGACAGGAGTTAAGAGTTCAACAGTATCTGAAGGCCACATGTTGTCCACCCCTACAATAGAGATTGAAAAGGACTTTATTAATTACTGTGGTATTTGAAGGAAAGATAAAAATAGTATCACCAGATGCAATAACTACTTCTATAGGTTGAATATTTTTCAGGATTTTTTAGCATTGTTTGGATGCTACTACAATTGTTCTAGGTAGAGCAGATAAAGGTACATAACTGACCCTGAATAGAGATGAATGCTTAGTACTTGCATGTCCACTAAGAACATCTTGATCTATGGGCTAGATTTAAAATTTGATAATGTACAATATTACAGAAGAAAATGCAGATAAAACGATGTGGGTATGTCCATATGTCCATTGTGAACCCATTGCCATCATGATTGAGCCTATTCATCTTACTGTTGGTCATCCTCTTCTTCTCTTTTATTCTACCTTTTTCAGTATTAGAAATCTTCTCTACAGATCTAATCAACTAGTTATTTGCATAATATGTCATAGGATAATTTGAGCCTGGTTATCTATGTGAGAACTCTGGATTTATTTGTTCAATGACCCATTTGCTTTATTCATTTATTTTTGTGGCTCTCAATAATATTCCCAGGAGTCTTTTCCAACATCAAAAGCATCAATGTTTTTTCATCCTGTTTCTTCAAAGTTCACGTTTTGCTTCCATAGAGTGTCACAGGAAATACTCTGGCTTGTACTATTATGACCTTTGTGGGTATAGACACATCTTGGCATCTCAGTATTTTTTTCCAATGCTTTCATGGTGGCTCTACCAACTGCTAGTCTACAGCATGTTTTTAGCTGCTTGTTATTTTACTGCTGAAGCAATGCTTTTCCACCTCCCTTTTGGCACATTTTAACAAAAATTAAAAAGTCAGGGTCTTCAAAATTGGAACAATGCCAATCCCCATTTGTTTGATTATGAATGTAGTTCATACAGTTCCAAGCTAGACAATGCCTTATGCAGAAAACACTGTTGACCATTTTGCCATTCTTTCAGGAGGCTAGGTGCCATTATAGAAAGAAAAATGGAGAGGCTTCCCTCTCTCAGCTTCTCACTAGACTTTAGTTTGATGAAAGAAACTGATTTCTTTTTTTTTTTACATGTGATTTTTTAGATTGAAGAAAGGAGGAACCAATTTAATATAATGGCGAAGAATGAAAAGGAAGAGGGGAAGTAACCTTGTTAAATGAAAGGATGCTAAATAATGTAAACTAAAGCTACACTTCCAGATGTTATTAAAATTTCAAACAATGACAGAGTACTCTTGCAGGTACTGTTGGGGAGGACAAGTCCTCACTGTCCTGCCTTTTGACAGAGGAAATAAATCAACCAGCACACTTGAGGATACTTTTCCAGGCTGCACGCTGGGAACTTCATTACACAAGCTGTGCCACATATTAGTATGCATATTGCCACTGATTGGACCTACATTCAAATCCTAGCCTACTTCTGTCACTGTTATACGGTTACAAAATCTGTTTTGTGCTTAGGTAAATATAATCCTAAAAACAGAAGGAAGATATTCCTTCAGAAGTCAAGGGTCTCCCCTTCCCAAATATAAAGAGCAGCAGATATTTTCAACTAACGACACGTCTAATCTGTACTAACCCTGCTTAGTGCATGAAATGCAATCATATTATCATGGTTTTCATACCCTCTTTGATCTTTATGCAATTGTTATTATGTTATTAGGGTGAGCTGCTTTTCCAAGAAATCCCATCTTCAATAAAGAAAGTCTTCCTCGAAAGCTTTTTTGCATGCCTGTGAATAGCGATGCTTTAAACCAATTTGTTTGTATTTAATGGTGTAATATGCTCACTTTATGTTACAGCAGACTTTAATGTTTGGTAGTAGTTTTGGGAAGACCTGATGGATGCACTCTAGGGGTCTTTAGTAAAGGTCACATATGGATCTGGGAAAGCCACTGCAATTATGCACCTCTGTTCTTTCATATATCTTCTCCAAGGCCATGAATATGCTGGGTACTAATGCTCTGAGCATGACAGCTTATGCAATCTGACTGAGAACAGCCCAAGAGACTACAGCTCTCTCTCTCTCTCTCTCTCTCTCTCGCTCTCTCTCTCTCTCTCCCTCCGTGTGTGTGTGTGTGTGTGTGTGT
>JAOYMU010000192.1:95734256-95748150 GCA_025802295.1 Psammodynastes pulverulentus | reverse complement strand
ATCTTGACTCATTTTCTCATTAATTTTGTATTTATTTGCTTCCGTCTTGTATATTATGCTAATCCATGTATCTCCCATGAGTCTCTGCTTTCTTCCCCACGTAGCCTCCAAACTATGCACCAGCTAGTTTCAAAAAAACCAAAGGGCTACTTAATTTCTTAAGATATTCCACAGTTGGGTAGTATTGCAAATGTCATAGTATTATAAAAGCAAGCGGCAGTTCTTCCCTTTTCCCTCGTCTCTGAACCAACATTTATGCAGACGTGTTCTTTTCCACCAACACCAGCTCTCCTCCTTATCAGATGGCACGCAAGATTCTTCAGCACCCTGATTCAATGTCTTTTTTTCTCCTTTCAGGGCTTTACAAGTAAGTCCAGCATTTTTTTAAAAAGAAAATGCCTAAGTGGTATTTGTATAGTCCCTTTCGCTTTAAGTGCTTCCAAGCTCAATCCTCTGATCACAATTGTATTCGAGTTAAACTTTCCCTTCCAGTTTGCCACTTTGCCAATTTAAAACAATTTTCTTTCCTTCTCCGGGGTTACCTCTATTAATTTAAGTCCTTGTCTGGTCATAAAGCGTTCACTTCTACTGCTCCTGCACAATCTTGTTTCCCAGATAGCTTCCCGTCCTTGAGGCAGCCATTTTTTGTGACTGCCACTGGTGCCCGTCTTAGGGGGGAGTTTTCCAAGCCGGGAAGGGGAGATGCAGCTCCCCTTGACCCCGACCGGCAGTCTCCCCCTTTCAAACCACCCCTACAGGGTGGTTCTGGTCCTGTCCAGGACCGTCGGATGGGTTTGGCCCAAGTCGGAGCCACGCACAATTGCAGACTCCAGCCCATCTTCAATGGAAGTGCCCAGAAGCTGTTTCTTTATAACCTTTTCTTTCCTTATTTTCCATTTTTTTCTTTCCATTTTTTCACGTTATTTTTTACTTTTTATTTCAAAATTCGTTTTTATTCTCTTAAATTTTCTCTAATAAAAATTATATATATATGATCTCAGAGAGTCCATCTAATTCTGTACGCTTTTCCAAGAGTAGTTAAATCCAGAGAAAATTAAAAGGAAAATGCAACATGGAACTGAATAATACATGTTTAAGTTCAACAAGGTTTAAAATAATTTTTAAAAGTGAAATTAAAGTATTGTAGCCTGCATAATTATCCCTCTGAAGTGCTGAGTGAAATTCTTAACAGCAGAATGTATGAGAGATATAGTCAGCTAATAAACAGAAGCTATAGGTTAAAAAAAATCATATTCTGTCAATAATTGAAGATCCTAATTCATTCAGACCAAGTCTACAGGGACTAATGGGGAGGGATGGGCATTTACAGTATGGCCTGATCGTTTCTACCATAGTCAGGAAGTGATTCAGAAAAGGGATGTCTTAAACCACCAGTTTTTTTCTCGTAATGCTTTTTGCTAAGGCCATAAGGAAAGACAACACATCACTTTTGAAATTATACACAATGGAAGCTACTAATTGAGAACAAGAATTATGTGGTGGAAAACAGATTACACATTCCTGTAGCCATCAAAATTGTACTATGTGTATTCCCAGGGCTTTTTTTGAGCCAGAGCTCGGCGGAACGCCGTTCCGGCACCTTTTCGGAGCACATGTCACGTGCTCCGTCCCCACCAATCGCGCGCTACCACTTCCGGGGTTTTTTAGCGCGATGGGGGGGGTGCGTTCCGGCACCTTTCGGCACCGAAAAAAAGCCATGTATGTATGTATGTATGTATGTATGTATGTATGTATGTATGTACACACAAGACTATATATTGTTTTTTCTGATAATTCTTAATGGGTTTTTGCTGATTAAGATTGAAATAAATTATTTGCCAGTACATAAAAGATAAGATATAGAACAAAGAGGGTTTTGGTGAAAATATTAGAGATGTTATGCTATTGAGAATGTTTACACTTGTCTTGATGAAGGAGGAAGTTATTTCCTTAGAATTTCAGATGCAAAATCCCTCTGTCTCTAGTCATCTGCCCTATCCTTTCACACAGGGAGCTGAAGGAGCTGCATCCCCTTAGCATTACCAGCTTCATGACAGCATCAGAACAGATTACTGACTGATAACACCCACAGTTCAGGGGCTATGCATATGCTATCTATCTAAATAAGCAGCAATCATGATGTGATGCCTGTTATTTTTCTCCTCCCTAGAAAATTGTGAAAGCAGTTTTTGCTGTCCAGAAAGTAAATGATCCCTCTGAAATGTGGGACCATCTGCTTGCACTTTGAGATATAACTGAGGCTTAAAAATAATAAAAAAATTATCTACTTTTTTTTATAAAGGTGGTTTGATGGGATCTTGCTGAAATCCAGTTCAGAAAAACAGGAACAGAGACTGTGGAAATGGAGATCTTATATCTTCTCATTCTAAATATCTCTTCTTTGTGTAGAAACATTTCTACTACATATTTTTAAATATATATTGCTGTATATTTAAAAAAGCAAAATAAAGATTTATAGGGAACAGCAACAATTCTAGGGTTTTCCTTTGGAATTCCAGCTTCCAGCACAGAGATAGAATTGAGGTAAAAGATGTGCTTACTGCTCACCATTTTAGAGAAAGAGGATTATTTCCCTGACATTGTAAGCAGTGATAATTTATCTGTGGTTTTAGCTGCACTTTCTGCCCACCCCAATAGAAAGATAGTTTGCCTACTGTTTTGGGATGGAAGGAACAGATGTTGTTGATTTGAATCCACCCCTAACCTTCTGGGGATGCAACCTCTATTTAAGCGTATCTGCATTAAAACTACTGTTTCTCTCTCTTTCTCCTAATGTAAGTAGGGCCATCCAGTTAGTTTGCTGAGCTTCAATCTGTCTCACATAAATGCCTTTGTGAGATTACCATTCTAATATTATTACTGTTATTTTAACAGGTTAGCATTCAGTAAAATGTTGTCAATTTCTTTGCTTCTTTTTCTTTAACTAGGTGGAAAAAGTTAAAACAAATTTCCCCTTCTAACCCATGCAATACGAAGAACCATAAAACTGTTGTCTTTTTTCATTGTTTCCTTCTATCGGTCCTCAAAATAATGGAAAGCATTCACTTTTTGATTCCTGATGTTGGCAGAAGTAGGAAAAAAGTAGGAATCCAGCAATCAGGTGGAATATCTGGTGACTGTGGTGGCTAAAATGGACCAAGCAGTTTAAATCTAGAAACAGCTTTCTTAAGCCAGTTCCATATCTAGTTTATTGTCCACCACTTATGCAGAAGATACTGACAGGGGATAGAAAACAATTTGATCCAGACTCTTTCTTTCCTAATATGCCATCTTTGGGGAGGGGATGCTTTTTTCAAGATTAAAGTCTTCTAAGAGGTAAATTTAGAGACTGGTGAGGAATAGGAAGATTTTCTCATCATATGATCTTCTTGCTTCAATCTCAGAAGGCAACTCTCATGCAACTTTCATAAAATTACAGTGCCATTTTAATAGTATCTTTGCATAAAATAAAATTCTCAGTTCTGATTTGTGTTGCCTTCCTTTTGTCCTCCAGTTGGTTAAGGAATTGATGGAAGATATTAGACAATTAACTCATTAAAATCATTATGTAAATGGTAAAACATGTGTTCATTTGATTATTCTTATAATCTTTCTCTCCTATCCATGTCCATGGTCTCCAACACAAATACTGATTCTTAGCAGTGAAAAATTGATAGCAGTCACCAGACATTTGTTAAACGTTTGCTGTGTGCAAATGAAACCAGGCAATGGATTGTATAGTAGTCATATGATACAATTTCCATATTCTCCAGATTTCAAGACTATGTTATATAATTTTAAAAAGTGTGGGTGTTGTGAAGTTTTGCGAGATTTCTGACTTTTATGAGGAGATAGCCAGATTCATATTCATGGGCCAGCTGTATGAAATAATTCTTTTCTCCAGTATTACTTGCTGGTTAGGATGGCTAAGACTTCTAAGAATTATTTAGAAAATCACAATCCAGATGGGCTGAGATATCTGGCAGCTGCAGTCTGTACTAACTTAGTGGGTACAGATGATAGCATTCCTCAGTAGTTTCATGAAGTTTAGGAACATCAGCTAACAAATGTGAAACCTTGAAATGAAATGAACTCTAAACACCAAGCCGTGGGCAAAAACAGGTTTTTAATTTTTTGAATCTTCTTTTCCCTTTCAAGTGTCAAATTTGCAATGAATAATGCATCCAAAGAATCCTTCAGTTCTAAATTCTGAATAACAAATTAGTTTGTCAAATGAGACATGCCATTCGCTTTTTGCACTCATCCTGCAGCAGTTCTTTGATTTGATATGTGATGCTCACCTTGCTTGATCTCTTATAAGGACAAGTTATGATGCAAACACAAGTTTGTTCCATCTCAAATCTGGCACATAGACCTTAGCAAAAGAAAGAGTCTGAAAGTACTGAATATCAGTGGAAGGTATTTTTGTCCTCTTTTCAGACCCAGTTCTTGTCCCTCTAATATTGACAGGATAGGCAACAATTTGCACAGTAAAATATAATTATGACAGTCTTTTGGTATGGAACCAATTTTAGATATTGTATTTCTATCCTTCAGAAAGATATTAAAGGAATAGTAGATATCTGAGTTTCATTTTTAAGAATCACACTAAGCAGCAAGAAATGTCTTTGTTGGATGAGACTGATTCCAACAAAAGATAGCAAAATCTTGTGATAGCATACACCATAAAGAGTCCCAGAATTGCAATTTTCCCTGTATCTAGGATTTAGAGATACTTCTTCCTCTATCAAACAGTGCAAATCTTTATATAGAACATATCTTTTATATAAAACTATTCCAGATTCACTTTCTATTTTCTACAGGTATAGCTGGAAAAGAATTGTATGAAATTGTATGAAATTCTGGAAAAAAAGTAAATATAAACCAAGGCAAGCATCCTATTGCTTTCCAGATATTTCTGAACCAAAGCTCCAAGCATTCACCACTATTAAATATGTCAAGGCATCCTCAGCCCTCAATGCTGAACTAGGCAAACCAATCATCTAACTTATTAAAGAAAAGATTCCATTTACCCTTATATACCCTATATAAACCATTTTGAAAGCCATATATGTGAATATTAGTCACTCTTTTCAAATGAATTCAATATATTAATCCTATACTGCATATTATTTATATGATAATCTATTATGCAAACAAATTTAGTCAATTTATATAATTGGGCTCAAATGATGTAGTAGAAATTGGCCTAAAACCTGTCCAGAAAATAGCTACCACAATGCTTTTCTTTAAGATATGTTGAATTGTTTTCCTTTTTTGTGTAGTAAAAGTTACTTCTTAAAAGTAGTCAAATTTAGAAGTCTCAAATAAACTATGTTAATCTTATTATGGTCTCTGTGGTCCAGCCCAGAAAGATATCATTGGATACAAATAACAAGACTTTCTAATTTCAATAGATGCCACCCAAGAGAGATTTATCTCTTGGGAAAGAATGAAGACCTCAAGGGAGAACACTGAGAACAGAATTGCCGTGTGCCTGTTCTTCATAAGACTTCCATCTGTTTTCCACTGATTTTTTTTCAATGCTTTTCACTCAATATAAATTGAAGCTTTGGTATTATTTAGTTGTCATCAATAGCATACAGTCATTAGTGCAGACTGTTTGGTGCCATTGGTAGAATGAGAACCTTTGATTTAGTTGCAGTAGACTTGCTTGCTTTGCAATTCAAAGCCATTCACAAACCAGGCACAAACATTTTACTTTTAATATGAGGAGTTCAGATCGCAGAAGTACAAGACTGAGTTCCTTAGCCACAAGATTAGCTATTCTTAGCACTGTAAAAGAAGACCAGGATTTGAATCTTAATTTTCAGTTGAGATTTCAGAACAGCAAGTATAGTACCTATCACTCTATAATAGCTCCCTGCAGTTGAATAGTTAGTATGTTCTGCAAAGCATTTGTGCAACACATTAAATACGTGTAAATCTAACCACTACATCATCTATCTCTTTCCAACTGGTGCAAAAATACAGAAAATAGCAACTAGATTTGATAAAACAATTGTGGCAGCAAGAACTGTCCTGGGGTTCTTGTTATTAAAGGAGATGGAAGGGATACTCAGGAGAGAATGTATTTTTCATTTTTATCTCATTGTACTAAATATAAGATGAAGCTGGTTTCTTGTAAGTGCATTACAGGGAACATATTTCTTTGCTCAAGGGGTATCTAGTATGCACAATTCCTAACAGACAGTAAATTGATCGCCAGTAGAAACACTGATCTAAACAAAGAAGCAGTACTAAAGCGGAAGTCATGACAAAACAAGAAGTAGGTGAAAAGAGGAGAGGGAAACACTTGAGTCCAATTGCAAAGGAAGCCTTCTACACTTCTCTAAGAAGTTTCTGTTTCCACTCCAAATGAATGATGTGAATGCAGATCAGTATTTCACCAGGAGAGTCAGCTACAATTCGATCCAGCATATTCTCATTCTTGGCTACTGGGTAGTATTACTTGCTGTTTCTTTTTCATCACTAACATTTATAGTCTTATCTTCATGTCAGCTAAGTTGTCATTCAGATGAAGCTATCCACCTTTAAAAAATATTTCATTTCAGTCATTATGTGAAATTAGTTGATATCCCCCACTTCTGCAGGGGATGAATGCTTTTATGAAAGTTGTGGGCAGACTTGAAGTGGGAAGATATTTGATATAGCTTTAGCTCATAATTTAGTGTTGACTTTTTTTGAAAGATTGGAAAATTCACCATTGGAAAATTCATCGATACATATCAGCTATGACAGCTAAATGGAGTCTCCATGTCTAGAAGCAGTGTACCTCTGGTCACCAGATGCTGGAAACAAGCAGCAGGGAATTGTTTCACACAGAGCCCATATGGAATGACATTAAAATCAAAAGCAAAATATCATGTAAACATCAGTGTAGGCTTGCTCATTTTCATGCAAGCAGAAAATTCATATGGAAGTTTCCCATAAGACTTTCCCCTTATTTCTGATGCATACAAGGATTCAGGTGTAAAGATTCCAGTAGACAATTAATTTGGAACTGTAACATTATTGCTCATTCCCTGTCTACATCCAGCATCTATTCTGATGTATAATCTGAACTGCTGGCAGAATTGAGCAGAGAAAAACAATATAGTATGTGATCCTTTAATTATGTTAATATACTTGCAAACAAAAATCTGTTTCTAGTTCATAATCATTTTGTAAGCAGTCATATATAAGTTCATTTTATTTCAGTGTTGCATTTATCTACAATTGTTTAAAATATATGTAAATTCTTTTCCAGATTGTTTTTCCATAATAAATGCATTTTGAAAGTTTACTCTAAACAAACATATTGGGTTTTTTGATACACTTTTGAATCAGGAACTCAGGCACCATGCAAAAATGTGAAATTGGAAGATAACTGCATCCCCATCTCAGATAACTCAATTTCTTAATCTAGAAAACATTCAACAAACAAAATGCATGCTAATCTTTGATTCATGTCCTCAAATAATCAACCTACAATGTTTTTATTTCTAACAAATATTACAACCAATATATCCTCTATAATACTGACAGATTTTGAAGGCAAAAATAAATAGCTCATTACTGATGTTTAAAAAAAAAACACCAAAAAATCTTAATAATGACAGGTAAAACTAAATATTGATATGAAAAAAAATAGCCCTACCACCATCGCAGCTAAAAATCTTAGAAATTGTATTGAGAAGTAAGATATATAATAAATGCCATTCATTTCTATCAGAACTTTCTCTTCTCCTGCAGTTTTTTTATCGATGCTGAAATCTTCCCTCTTGGTATTATAACAGTTTGAAAACAAACTGAAAAATAAATTATAGCTGTACCAGGATTGTTTTCAGTGTTTTCCATTTCTAATTAACTTTAAACATGCATTTTTTTTATATATCAAGGAATTATCTTTCATGGAGCTTTTAATGTTTTGGTCCTGATGAATACCTATTTTACAACAAGGCTTCTTATGGCTAAAGAAGTAAAACTATAACACTTTTTAACGTTCAAACATAGGAAAGTTATCAAAGTAATCCAATTAAATTGAACTAAAATTCACACTGCTGGCACCTAAGGCATGGAATGATAGATTGTGCCAAGGTGAGCAGGATCCCATCAGAGATTGTCTTGAACCAACCTACATAAATGATACGGTTTGATGATGCTGAACACACTAGTGCAAAGCACAAACCTGTCTACAAGTCATATATTGCTTGTCTATAATGCTTCTTCCTCATTAATAATACCCATGCTGATATGAAGCTGCCTTACCTTGTCATCAATTATAGTCTCTGAAAAGACCTACCTTGTTAGAGGTCTTATAATGCTTGTCCCTGAAGGTGCTGCCTAGTGTGTGGCTTTTCCTCTTTATGCTTACTGGAAAACAATGTTGAAGTGGTGTCAATCATCTGATTCAAAGAAGATGGGGATTGCAATGCTGACTACGGTATTCATCATATTAGATCAATCTGCAAAAACAACAACAACCCCAAAACATATAAAACAACTTATGATTATACTGAGTTGTTTGACACTTTGCCATTTTATTCTATCTAAATTTTGTTTGGGAGATCTCTGGTAAACTATTTTATCCTATACGTCTTTTTTTTTCTAACAGCATGCTATCTAAGCTTCTCTTGCTATCAGCAACACCCCCCGTGGAGTGATTGTAGCTCAGTGGTACAGTTTCCATGCGGATCAACTCAGATTCCATCTCTTGCATCTCCTGGAAACACTGGGAACTCCTGCCTGAAACTATGAAAAGTTGTTACCAGTCAGCATCAACAAACAGACAATAGTTGGTATCATCTGTGACACCTTTTGTTGTTTCTATATACTGTGCAAAAGTAATGGTTTTGTAATCATAGTGAATAGTTCGGGCCCACAAGTGAGAAGGAGACAGCATTGGTTCTATGGTGATAGCCTTTATTGCATGGGGATTGGGGAAGTATATTCTTCTGGTATTCTTCCTCTTGGTGATCTTTGATACCATTATCTATGGTCATAAATTGAGGAATATCTATACTTATTATTTGGGTTCTACCCTCCCATTTAATACACTTCTGGGTGCCATTTAAAGTATTGTTTTGTTATCTTTAAGGCCACATACTCCATCTGGATTTCTCTTAGCTGATAAGGTTGCCTCAATTCCACACTTAGAGGAAGAAAAGGTGGCCAAAGCTAGAAGGTCTTTATTTTTGGCAGAAGTTCTGCTTTTCTGGAACAGCTTGCTAGTGAAAATTATATTGGCCTCTTCCTGAGTCATTTAGGAAAATGTTAAGCATTGAGCTTTTACAAATACTTTACAAAGTATTTGCAACTCAGCATTAGCCATTGTTCTCTACTCATGGTTTAACATCCCCATGTGTGGTTTTGGTCTGTTATGCCTAATTGGTTTGTGCTTCTAATTAATTTTATATATTTTTATTTAGATTAGCTATGGATGTTTGAAATGTTTTCTAAGCAATTTAGGACTTTAAACTAAGCACCAAGACTTTAAAATGAGTGTGTGTCTGTGTGCGTGTGTGTTTGTGTACTCGTGCGTATGCGTGCTATTTCATTTTTGTAGGCTTGGAAGAAAACATAAAACCCATGTGATTATTTTGATATATGTATAATGTGAAGAGCTCTGAGTGGATTAATCAAAATTATTATAGCTGAGTTCATATCTAATCAAAGCAACTGGATTATCTTCAAAAAGCAATGGAGTACACTGCAGAAATTGGCCACTGCTAGAGGCTGAAAACTAGGATAAAGCTAAAGTATATGAAATTGGCCAGGACATCCTAGACCAGGTAAAGTCAGTAAACCCATAAATTATATAACCCATAAATTATATACCTGACTCTGTATAGGGCATGCAACCTTATCCATTTTGGGAACCTAAACCTAAGGTCCATCACTCAACACCTAATTCCTTCTCCTGCATATTTGGTTTTGAAGCCATGATGCAAGTACAAAAATGTAAAATTTACATTATGGCATCCAAATTCTTTTTATTATTTTTGCATCATTGGGATAAGAAACAGCCTGCATAGTCTGAATTTTATGAAAATCTATTTTTTATTCTGGATTTTTGGTTTCAGAGACAAGCCAGAAACTTCTATTGCTACCTTGTCTTAAATAAGATTATCTAATATTATCAGTGACCATTATCTAGTTTATCAAGATATGTGTATTGTAAGTGTACATTTATTTCCAAAATATTTGTTTGATGGCGTGTTAAACCAAACAGAACTCTCATGGCCTGTTGTCTAGAGTTAATTTTGCAGGAATGTGATGCCATTATAAATCTGAGTTTAGGGTGCGATAAGACTTTTTATTGTTCTTAACTATGCTCTTGACAGCACTTTTTTCAAAAAGATGTTACTAAACTATTGAATCCCTCTGAATTCTTTTTCTCCTCCACCACAACATCATTGTATAGGATAAAGACAAAAAGATATTGAATGAGATGGCTTTGTTTTAGCCTTGTAAGGTCAGCCAAAGGAGAAATCTATTAAGCAATTAATTTAATATTTCCCTAAAGAAGAGAGGAAATGGAAGAAAATATGCACTGTAAACAATTCCCTGACTGTTTCTACAGTTCGGATCTGTGTGCACAGCAAAGACAGAATGAGAATGAGTCAAGTACTTTCAGTAAGAGAAACATTGCACATTGAAGGAGTTCATCCGTAAAAGCAGTAGCAATCAAGCTTTTATACTAAACTGTTTCTCTGCGACATAATGGAACAGAAGACAAAAGCAACTGAATCAAATAAATGAATCTCATGAGCATATGGGGATTCCAGCATATCGGATAGATGGCTGTGTCAGTTATTTTTTTCCCTTCAGTTAAATAACACCAGCATTTCCCTTTCTGATTCTTGATTTTTTATTGTCGAAATCCTGCAATTAAGCCACATTTATATATTGAATCCTTCCTTTTCTGGGTAAAAAGCCAGTGTAATATAACTGAGACTTTAATCAGCTGCAAATGAACAAGAAGTGCAAGCATTAACAGGTGGAGAAAGGATATTATTATTTTTTAATCTGTAGATTGTAGGCCACACAAGAGGAAGAATGCCTTGTTCACTTAATTACTCTTTTGGGCATTGTTAGAACATTTGAAAGGACACTTTCCAGGCTACTGTACTGATCCATAACTTTTTGGCCTGCTAATGTTGGTGCTTCTGTCTTAACTAAACAGTTGTGAAAGGACTACATGACAGGACAGAAATACTAACTGCGTACTAAGGAAAAGTTATTTGACCAAATAGAGGTAATCCTTGACCTACGACCTCAATTGAATCCAAAATTTATGTTGTTAAGAGAGAGATTTGTTCAATAAATTTTGTTCCATTTTATGACCTTTCTTCTTGTTGTTGTTAGGTGAATCACTTCAGTCATTAAGTTAGTAACACAATTGTTAAGTGAATCTGGTTTTCCCATTGACTTTGCTTATCAAAAGGTCGCAAAAGTGGACCACATGACCCCAGGAAACTGCAACTGTCATAAATACAAATCAATTGCCAAGTGTCTGAATTTTGATCATGTGACCATGGGGATGCTGCAATAGTTATAGCTGTGAAAATGGTCATAAGTCACTTTTTTTAGTGTCATTGTAATTTTGAAAGGTCACTAAACTGTTGTAGTTGAGAACTATCTGTATAGCCAGGACACACAACTTACAACAGGTTGACATAATAAATGTCTGATTCCAGGGCTGTTCTGAAGATAAAAAGGAACACCATATATTCTACTTGGATTTTTACGATGCAGTATATTTTTGTGGTTAATAAATGGAAAGAAGGAAAAAAAAGTCTGCTTCAAATTAAATATAAAAAAAATGAAGAAAAATACTAATTAACCTCATTAGATTCGTTGAATTTTCAATATTTAAAAATTTAGACTACTCTTTAAACACCAGACAATATTAACCAGACTTACAACCACCAACCAAAGCAGTTTAAAAAAAAGAGCAACCATTTGAGTGTATGTCTTTCATTATAGCTCACTTCAGACTAAGACATCGAGAGACTAATTTCCCTAGCATCTTCTTCACCTTAATTTTGATTGATCTGAGAGTGTGATCATTAACTAAGCTCTCTGCTAGATCATTTTAGTGTTGACTTCTAACCAAGATACAATCTTTACAGAAAGGATAGGTTAAAAAAGGACACAACTTAGAACCATAACAATGGGCATTCAAGCACACGTCTATGGATGTACATCCAATGTATTCGTGATACACAGATACAGTAAACTGTTAAAAAATCTCTAGTTTCAGCTGCAGCAAACATTTGAAAGTGCCATAATATTACAGCTGTTGAAAATTTTATATGTTAGGGTAACACAGAGAATGAAACGATAACACCCAAACCCTTCTCCGTCCCTCAAAGGAAGCTGATTCTCACTTGTTTTTACAAACCAGTTTTCAATTTCTTTTTAAAAATGAAAGACACATGTCTAGAAAGTGGTCCTTCATAAAAATGTTTGTCAACACGATTAAAACATAGTTTTCCTGAGAAAAGCACAAAGAAAGGCAAAGAAACCACTACGGTTCTTCATGGGCTAGTTGACAGCAGAATTTCTCATTAATATTCAGCATCTGTAATTTCTTTTAGCTTCTTTTCTTTCTTTGGGATATTGCCTGTTTTTGTCATACTGGTTACAGTTTCTAGTCACCCAGTCAACTGTATAGGAATTTCTTATAGAAGCACAGGAAATATTTCATAGCTGCCATGCCACAATTTTGAGTAATTATCATTGAAGTAATTGAAATAGTAAGGATTTGTTTCACCGTTACTATCACTGGTTCCACATTCTACTAGAGAAAACATCCGTCCTGAAGTTTCAACAATAGTCACTCTGATACCTCTTTTGCTCTTTATTTGTACCTGGGTTATGATTAAGTGCAGTATTAGAATATGAAGACCAATACTTCTAGAAACATTATAGCACTATAACTATGACATGACTGTCTTTTATTTTATGATCTTAGGGAAAAAAGAAAGAAGTTCAGATTTTGGGTAGTATCCAAAATATTAAGAATGTTAGTTTCTTACAGGAAGAAAAAAACAAGAAAGAGTGTGATGATGTATTAATTACTTTTAATTAATCTTTATTTTTTTAAAAACAAAACAATAGTTATTCTTAAAGATGGAAATCTTTTTAAAAGAAATGAAAAGTGTTAACTAAAAAAATGGTGCTATATTAAATATTAAGTTATTAGCTGATATATAAATTGTGTAGTCCATTTTTTATATACAAAGCATATAGACCCAGGAGAAAATTCTTAAGGAAAAATTTAAAAGACAGAATTGTTTTATAGGTAACCATACATAAAGAAATATTTTTCATGAAAAAGTTAACATGGTGCTGCGATAAGTAACTTTGGTTCTCATTCAAACCATGAGAAATTGTGTCATATCTTCTATTAAATTCCTGCTCAAGTTTTTACAATGAACTCAGTCTTTGTAATTCCTTTATTTGGGAACTACCATTTTGTGACCAGAGACAGAATGTCTGCTATTGATTTCTACAACTGATAGCTGATTTGTGCTCATTTATTCTTTTGTGCAGAGACTCGTCAATTTGTCCAATGTGAAGTGACACTGCTGACAGATAATGGTGGCTTCAATATTGGAGGATGAACAAGTCTATAATCTCCTAATGTTATGAGAGGGACTGTCTAATTGTGTTGTCAAGCTAAGTATGGGACAATTCATTGTGCCAATGAAATACAGTAGATTCAAGTTCTTGTGTTCTCCATTCCTATCTTTAGATTCTAATGATTGGCTTAAAACTAGTTTTTAATGATACAAGAATTGCAGGGATCCGGACTCGACTTCCGGCTTCCAGCGGCAACGGACGGCTGCGGGGCTTTCTCCTGCCCCCAGCGCCCGAATCCAGC
>JAOYMU010000192.1:95657697-95667871 GCA_025802295.1 Psammodynastes pulverulentus | reverse complement strand
ATGCCAATTACAGGCCTCTCTCATCTTTTTAAGTGGGAGAACTTGCACAATTAGTGGCTGACTAAATACTTTTTTGCTCCACTGTAAATAATGTCCTTTCTCTAATGAAAACAGTTAATTTATTTATTTCAACAAAATCTGTCAGCCTCACCAATAATTCCTCCATAGAGAATAGTGCAGATTCTTTCCATCTCTGTGCATGCTGTTATGTCACTGCTATGATTATATATTGAAATAATCTTTCATGGTTTTTTTCTGTTAATCCATTAATCCTAAAAGGAAGGTTCTAGTTTCAATTGAATATTGTTCTTTAACATCTTCTCTATCAAAAAAATATATCTGGATCCAAATTTTCTTAACTGTTTACATGTCTACCAAGCATGACAAAATGTGCCTTTGTCCATATACAGTTTAGTTAATTTCTCTGGTATCATGGTGCAATGATACATCATTTTATAAAAATTATCTTTGAGATCAGAACAGGGTGTAAATGTAAACACAACTCATTTAACTACATTTCTATTTTATAATATTATTCTTGAAATGAGACCCATAAAGGGATTTTGAGGCACAATGTGGGTTTATAGATATATCTTATCCCCAATGTGACACATCTAATAAAATTATCTTTAAAATCAACATTAACTTTATCATATCATAAATACCCATGCCATCCAAACCTGAAGTTGTGATCTTCTAACTTTAGAAGTCTTTTATTTCTCAACAACTTCCAATCTTCAGTCAGTTCAAAAAACAACCAGTGAAATACAATTTTAAATCTAAATTTAAATTTTAAATAATCCATATTATTTGCAATGCATTTATACAGACATTTGTCAAATTTGTTAGTTTTAGATAAAAAAGACAGATGAAATTTGTGTCAGGCTTCACTGGCCAAATTTAACACAAATTTAACACAAGGTGGATTATTAGCACTGCTAATACCGCTTCACAAAGCCTTAGTGCAGGGCAAAGGTGGTATTCAGCAGGTTCTGACCAGTTCTAGAGAACCGGTAGCAGAAATTTTGAGTAGTTCAGAGAACCGGCCTCCTGAACCTCTGACTGGCCCCGGCCCCATCTATTCTCTGCCTCCCAAGTCCCAACTGATTGGCTGTGTCTTTTTTTGTTGCCCTGCACAGGAGAATGGAGCTGGAAATCAAGTTAGTGGGATGGGGAGGGAATGGGATTTTGCACTATCCTTCCCCTGGAGTGGGGTGAGAATGGAGATTTTACAGTATCTTTCCACTGCCATGCCCACCAAGCCACACCCACAGAACCGGTAGTAAAAAAATTGAAACCCACCACTGGTGCAGGGCTATGAAATACCCAGCCCACAGGCTGGATGCATCATGTGCTGGCCATGTCCATGCCCCATTTAGCAAAGGGGAGAAAAGTCCCAATCCGTCATGTGACTCTGCCATGATGATGTGACTTTGACACCCCTAACTTAGTGTGACCACACTTGGAATACTGCATCTAGTCTTGATTACAATATAAAAATATATTGAGACTCTGGAAAGAGTGCAGAAAAGAGCAACGAAGATGATTAGGGTGCTGGAGGCTAAAACATATGAAGAAGGATTATAGGAATTGAGTATGTCTAATCTAATGACTAGGGGAAGGACTAGGGGAAACATGTTAGCAGTGTTCTAATATTTGAGGGGCTGCCTCAAAGATGAGAGGGTCAAACTATTTTTCAAAGCACCAGAAGGTAAGACAAGGAACAATGGATAGAAACTAATCAAGGAAAGAAGCAATCTAGAACTAAGGAGAAATTTATTGACAGTTCGAACAATTAATCAGAGGAATGACTTGCTTTCAGAAGTTGTGGGTGCTTCAAAAGTGAAGGCTTTCAAGAAACCATTAGTTGGAAATGGTATAGGTCTCCTACTCAAGTAGAGGGTTGGACTAGATGACCTTCAATGTCCCTTCCAACTATCTATGAATTTCTATGAATGTCATTTTCAACTATGTCACGCTGCAGTCAGAATTCAGAAAGGGAGATGTGAGGAAGAAGCATTTCATACTTTCCTTCAGCTGTTTTTCTTCAGCATACTCTTTAAGCAGCTTTCCTTCTTGCATGGGATAACTTTATCTTTTCTCTTTAGAAGGAAAAACACCTTTGAGAAAGGTGGAATTTAACAAGGAAGCAGATTCAATTGAATGAGTTAAGGAATTCCTTCCCAGCTTGGTCTATAATATTTTTTCCCCCTAATGTAGCGTTCTTTGGTAAATTACAAGTTTACCACTTTGAAATTAAAATACCTTTAATGCAACCTCCATCCCCACCCAGATAGATATCTGATTTGGATTTTGAAAGAGATGCATGAAAAGATTCTGCAAAGCTGACACGCAGAAGTCCTTTTTTTCACATAGCATAATTATTATGAAACCTTATCAAGAAAGATTTAGCTCATGCTGCTTATTATGCACCACCAGAGCATGTATCTCAGAGTGGGATAAACTCAGCGGGAAGAAAGAGAGTGATTGATAATTGTACAAGGGAGAAAAAAATAGAAACATTAAAAACAACAACAAAACTTTACAGCAGCAGCAGATCTGCTGTTACTTACGAATTGCTAACAACTTTTGTAAGTTATACATGCTTATTCCATCTGCTATTCATTAAATAAAAGTTGCCATGGCAACTATCACATGACATGGTATTTATGCTACATCTGATGTACAAAGCATAGTTTGTGTAGGAGTCTGTGTATGTATATGATGTGGCAGCTGGCATCTCTGCCATTTTGTTGCTGCTCCAGGGAAAAATGTACTGTGAATACTCATTTGAGTACGGGTATTAACATTCCTTTGATTAAAGCTTTTAATACCCCCTCTCGTCTTCCTACACCCAAAAATCCTTTTCTCAAAATAGGAGAAATTTGCTGTAAGGAAGCCAGGAATAGGTTTGACCAGTTACTAAATAATATTTCAAACTAATAGAAAATTAGCAACCTAGAAACTGGATTTATAAGACCATATTAAAAAAAGTATGCATCTGCAAGTCAACCCTTTTGGTTGATAAAATCATAATTCAAAGATACAGATGGAAGAAGGAAACTACTGGTATCAAGAAAAAGTTTTTCATAGTGACCAGAATTTTGGCCATGCCCATTTAGATGTTAAATGGAAGGGCCTGTCTATCCCCAATAATCCAAACTCACAGCTCCAGCTGTGCCCAGCCCACAGTGGTACATCCATCTAACTGTAGCTACAAATTCATGGCCCCTATGTGTTTCCCTTGTTACATGGCACGCATTATGTTGTTCATCATATATAACATAATTATGCATGCTTCTGCAAAGAGAGAGAGAAACCAGGTAGGATGGGAAATATGGAAGGGTGGAAGATAAAATGGATGAAAAATGCCCATTTCTGGATTCACTTAATTATGCATGATTCACACAACCATCCTTTGGTTCACTTAACAACCATAATTGGCTTAACAACCACTGGATGTAAAATCAAATCTGATTTTTGATCACAATGACTTTTGATGGGAATTCCAGATTCAATTGTGGCAAGCAGAGGACTACTTGTAATATCACATATAACTCAATATAGAATATATGTCAATATATAATGTTAATATTAATATGAATTTCTTCCTTTAAAACAGCAGGTATATGGCTGATCTACATTGTATTTTGAAGGCTAAGCCTTGTAAAAATCAAATCCAAATCAGTTTCTCCACACTCAGTGCCTGCTGTTAACTGTAAAAGCAGTTCCATATAATTTATAATGGCTAAACTGATTTCGGCCTTTAATACCAAGGTCTTTCATTCCTGGGCTTCAGGATGTGATCAACCATCCCAAAATAAATACATGTTAGTTATGATTGCAAGAGAAGAACTTGCAATCTGATAAATTTTGCAATCTAGTTCAAAGTTCCACAAGGTAGAATACCTATCCTGGCTGTAGTAGATTAAACACAAAGTCCCAAAATCCATAGATAAACCAGAATTCTGTTTTCACAGTGATTAACTAGATGCCATAATTCCTGGAAAAATAAAGTTGGTATCAAGGGAAATTTCACTAGCAGCTATTGAATCACATTCAACAACCACAGTTTAGAATCATCAGGCTATTAAAGATCCCTGAGCCAAATGTAACCATCACTCTTTGTGTAGATATATCTTGTTTTTCTTTATTCCTCCAACACAGACCTTTTATTCTCTAAGCTTTATAATTACAATAGAAGTTTCAATCAGTGAAGAATCAATTCAAATTCAAGATTTGAAAGCTACAATATTTGATTTAATACAATTTCAGGTTTAATTGACGAAAGAATTGACTGTAGTTTATAGAAAAATATCAAATTGCTTGCAGCTGTTTAACTTTGAGGACAGAATAAGGTGAACATAACATATATGGTAAACCCTTTATAGAATATTAATCCTGGCAAATTTAGATAGCTTCAAGTGTTTCATCACAATTTTTTGAAATATGTTCCCAACACTTATTTTAAGGGAGACAAAGCAGAAATGAGGACATCACAACTCCCAAGTGTCAAGTAAAGAGTCTACACAAGAATTCTATAAAACTGAAAAGAAAATGCCCTGCTCCAATTTAAAAACTTTCAAAAACTGTTTGAAACATAAACTTACATAAAGACGAAGGCTTTATCATCCTGTGACTAGTTTTTCAAAATTGGCAGACTTGCAAGGTTAGCCCCTTTTAAGAATTATGCATTATGTGCTGTTTACACATTAGTGAAAGAAGTCAAGAAGAATAAACATATATACTATATATAATTTATGTGGTCTAAAGAAATACTGTGCTACATGCATAGCCTAACAGCAAGGATACTATTTCCGACACAATAAAGCAAGGAGTAGATGGACAAATATCAGAAAACAGGAATCCTTTTGTTTGTATTTGTTTTCTTTTAACTTTTTAGTGAGAACTGAAAAGTTGATCTAAAGAAAGTGATAGTCTTAAAGTTATCTAGTGAACTATGTGGCTAACAATAGACCTGAACCTTGATCATCCTGGTCTTGGTCAATTCCTTAACCTGTGCTAAGGAATTGACCAATTCCTTGGTCAATTCCTTAGCACATTGACTCTCATCTATAGTTGTTCATATATGCTGCTAAAGCATGAATGTGCTGTGCTGTGCTGTGCTGTGCTGTGCTGTGCTGTGCTGTGCGTTTGACCAATGAGTTTGGAGGGTCCTTTCCTCACTTCATAAAACACTATTCCAAATCTGTTTTCAAAGCTTGATATATACTGTGTCTGCTGGTTATTTGTAGAAATTTTCCATTGAGCCATTTTGCAAATTTCTGTGTGCATGCCTGATTGCATTTTTACCAAAATAAGAGAAATGTTTAATGTCAATTTATTCCAATAACTCTCTAAATTTTATCTGTGCCAGTTTGTGATTTGTTTATATTTCCTGAGACAAAATCTACTGTACTGAACACAATGGAATACTGTACACTTTTTGGTAGATAGGCATTTAAAATAGAGCTCCCTATCTGCGCTGAAAAAAAATTCCAATAATTATTGTATTGCAAGAAAAACCTACAGAAACTTTCTTTAACTTTCTTAACATCTGATGACCATCCATATTTGCACAGCAAAACATAGTTGCCCTAATTTAAAATATATATTATTAAGGAAATAATCAAATGAAATATTTCGGTCAAGGAAGAATGAACTTCACATGGCATAGTTTATAATGTAAAGACCAGCTGAAGTCCCTGCTTCTACATCACTATTAAAAGTGATAAATCCTTTTTCACTTGCCACTCCACCTGAAAATTATTCTTCTTGGGAGGGGGGAAGGTTGTATTAATATCTTGTCCTTTAATTACAAAAAATCAAGACAGCACCAAATAGAGCAGATTTAAGCTACCATTTTAAAACTTCTGAAATAGAAGCACTGTAGTAGGACTAGTAATTATTTTTGGTAAAGCCACAAGCCTTCATAGCTAGATATTTCTATAGTCTGTTCTACTTATCTGTCCTCTTATTTTATCACTTGCCCATCACATGCCTGTGATTTTTGCAAGTAACCCAGAAACTGTAATGACAAAATGAGAAGCACATTGAGTACTGCAGAAAGAATTATCAAAAGACCAGCTAATGTAGCTTTAGAATAGTCTTAGTTCTGATAGAAGAGTACAGCCAACTTGGTTCTTGTTTACACTGCAAACAATGAACAACATTGTATAGAGAATTGATTTAGATACTGCACATAGTTACTTAACACTGCTGTTTGAACTTAAAATAGTCAAGTATTACATAAGGTAGATTTTTTCTTCATCTTTTAAAAAAAATCAATTTATGTAAAATAATATAAACTTACTTACCCTACTTACAATGCATGTGCAAATGTTGTTGTGTTTATTTCAGATTAGGGTGAGTGTTATCACATAGAATGTGTTAATACTTAAGCCATAGTCCAAATGATTAAATTCTTTTCACATATTAAAATTCTCACCTCAATCCAGAAATGCCTCGATATTTCTAAGACCTCCTTCACCTGTTCTGTTCATGATAACCTCAGAGCATTACTACATTTCACCACCACTCACACACATCCTCTGCATTTCCAACTATTATTACATTGATGGTTCCTCAGATAGTCATGATCATTGTGCTACAGGGAGCAAGGGAAACATCTTTAGTTTTACAAGCTGTTCCATCCTTTTGCAGGTGTGTTCAAGACTAGCACAGCAGAAATTAAGCTACTATTGCAAAAGTTAGACAATATGGGCTGCATACCCTGAGGAGCAATTAGCACAGGCGTGGGAATAATCAAACATTTCTGAAAAATAAACAGAGCTTGTTCACATTGAACTTTAAATCCCAGTTATGTTGCAGTATACAGATGTTAATCCCTTAAAAGAAACTGGCACCTTTGGGCTATAATTAAATCATTCACACTCCACATGAACAGGAAGTTTGCCTTATAGTCTCATTTTATCTTTAGCATAGGAAAAGATCCTTGAACCCAATATGCCATCAATGTTTAGTACTTGATTGTTAAATCACTATTACATGATAGTAACATTAACATTACAACTGAAAGAAAAAAAACTACAAATAAGCAAAAGAGAGAGAAAGAGAGAGAGAGAGAGAGAGAGAAGATTCTGACCATACTGTCAGGTGCGAAAGACCAGTCTACACATAAAGGTTCAGTTAAGGTGATTTATGGCTAAAGGTCTATGTACAGCATTCTTCTCAATTAAGGATCAGCATCTTATTAAAGATCACCAATACTCAAGGAAAGCTGACTTAGTTTACTTGTGGCCATGTAGGGATTCTAGGCTGATTCCCTTTTTCACTCCACCTCCAAGTTGTTCCATTCCTTCTTCCACACATATAGTGTACAATTCAATCTTTAGTGTCTTTAATGCAATTGGGATTTCCTGCCCAGGGTCATAGGGTTTTCAGTTCATTCCATGGAAGAATTATTTTTCTTCCTTGTCCAAGCCTTCCCTGTCAAGAACTTTTTTCCTCTTCTTGAGATAACCACAAGAAATGGCAGTCATTTCTTGCACTAGTCAAAGGAGCAATTCAAGAAGATTTCAACCTTTCTCGTCTCCATGTGTCACAGTCCACTTCAATTCATAAAGCAAAAGATAAATAGCGCTGTGAGTACAACTGCTTTGAAATCTGCAGGTACCTGGTATTTTTTTTCCTTTTATCAAAAGCCAATGTTTTACTTGTCTTTATTGAAGATACATATGTCATGAAGAAGCTGAACTTAGCCTAAAGAACAATGCAAAGCCAGTGGTCTTGTTGAGCCCTTGCAAAATAGAGCAGTTTCACAGCTATTGATGATGTCTCACTCTGTTAATTTGATGTATAAATACACTATTTTTCCAGTTTGGCTTGATAAACCAATTATTCAGTTGGCCTTTCTTTCCAGATATGGATATCACCAAGGTTATTCCCTATTTTGGTTACTCTAGATTAACATGTGAAGGTATTATTCCTGAGGATGCTTCAAAGCTGCATATTTTTCTTTGGTGATTGCAGGTTTCTTACATACTTTGAATATTTACTTTATACATAAGGTCTTACGTAGCATATATGTTTGACAGAAATTCTAGAATTTTTCCATGAAATCTTTTTCATGCAATATTACAGGAAGAAGGTAAGAATCTTATTGCCCCCATATTTTCCTTTGATCTATAATATGTGCATTTATTAAAGGGATCCTGTACAAATGCTATATAGGTGGTCACCATTTATTTATTTATCACCTTTCTTTTGTTTTATCCAGTAATGCATTTCTTTGATGACTGTAGATATTCTATTTTAAAAGGGAGAAAAATCTACTTTGGATGCCCGTCTTCAACTCCACTCTCTTCCCAAAACAAGACTTGTTCTAAAAGAGATTTCAGATATGGCTGCCCAGAAATTGTTATTTCAGATATCCTGATTCAGTGTCATAGTTTGGGTCAAGAACTTCAGCTGCTACCACAGGACCACTGATGCTCTCTGTGCATCAGATATTAGCTGATATGCCTTATCATCTCATTGATAGCTTACAATATAAGGGGAGTAACCAGAAGAAATATGAAAAGGAAATCTTCAAGCATGAATATTATCAACATCTTGAATCACAATTGTTGAGAGTTCAAAACTGTTCTAGAGATTAAGTAGAAAAAGCAGCATTCTCTTCCTTTCAGTGTATAGTTTTCCTCATATCCTTCTTCCACGTAACTAGGGTTCATGGTAAGGAACTTAGATGGGATTATTTTAAAGCTATGTATAATTATAGATCACATCAAAGAAGTTTATTTTTCCACTTATCACTCTTGTTTATCTCCATAAACTGCAGAATCCATTAAACCAGTCAGTTCCTAAGTAGTGTTGAGAGGTAAAAGGTAAAATAGTTTTGTGTAAGTGGATTTTTTCTTTAACAGCTATGGCAAGTGAACAGCTTTGCTGCTGAACATGGATGGATTTCCACATACTTTGTCTTATAAACCAATTAAAGGTTTACCTGATTTTATAGGTTCTAGTCAATTAACTGATCATAAAGTTGCACAGAGGTAAAACTCATTATTTTTAAACTAGCTGTATCTTTTTCTTTTTAATTGATGCCCTATCTGTTAGACATCACTTAAAAAGAGGCAATGTCTCCTGTGAGTGGGTAAGGTCAATGACTATTCACATAGTGCTTCCTATTTCTATCATGCCCACTTTTTATGCCTTAATGTGATTTAGTTTTCATAATTACATACTGCATTTTAAGGATAACAAAAATAAAAGAAAAAAAGAGATACATAAAATTTCAGGTCCAGGCATATCTGTATTGGTATGTACCGGTATTTAAATTGACTACTATCATCAATCATTAAATGGAATATATTGATTGGAATTCTGGGTATGAACTGAAAATGGGAAAAACTAGATTTCTAATTATGAGCAAATGACTGAGTTTTAATTTCAATGGAAACTGAAACTGGGTGTCTAATAAATATTATGAAACATAGAAAAGCAAATTTTAAGAAACTCAAAGTAAAGTTTAGGATTCCATAGTTGTAGATACTAAGGGTAAAAGTTGTCAAAGGAGTTGACAAATTTAACCAAAATTGTGGTTTGGGGCTACTGTGCAGAGGAAGTAACACTGACATTGAGAATATTTTGGTTATTGGTATTATTATTATTGTATATTATTATTGGTATTATTGTGTATAGTCAAGGCTATGGTTTTCCCAGTTGCAATGAATGGCTGTGAAAGTTGGACAATAAGAAAGGCTGAGCACCAAAGAATTGAGGCCTTTGAACTATGGTGCTGAAGAAGACTCCTGCAAGTCCTTTGGACTGCAAGGCGATCAAACTGCTCAATCCTATAGGAGATCAACCCTGACTGCTCTTTAGAAGGCCAGATCCTGAAGATGAAACTCAAATACTTTGGCCATTTAATGAGAAGGAAGGACTCACTGGAGAAGAGCCTAATGGTGGGAAAGACTGAGGGCAATAGAAGAAGGGGATGATGGAGAATGAGTTGGCTGGATGGAGTCACTGAAGCAGTAGGCGTGAGCTTAAATGGACTCCAGAGGATGATGGAGGACAACTAACAACAACAACGTGTCACAACTAACAACAACAACAATTTTATTTATTTATTATTATTTATTATTAAAATTTCTATACCGCCCCATCTCCGAAGACTCGGGGCGGTTCACAACAAACAACATCAACAATT
>JAOYMU010000192.1:95635225-95653352 GCA_025802295.1 Psammodynastes pulverulentus | reverse complement strand
AATCAAGTTTGACACTCCTGCTCTACACCAACTTCAGCTCATTACTACTCAGCTTATCACCACAAAAGTTGCTTCCAAATAATAATTTGGGATAGAAGAACAAATGATTTAATATATGTCTAAATAATAATCATATCCATAGATTTAATATATGCAAATATTTTGTTTTTGTTTCAGCTCCTGTTATTGTTTTGGAGTAGAGTCTCTCTACCAGACCCTGTTCTGCCAGGAAAGGATCAAGTAAAGCTTTGGGGCCAGAAAGAATTTGCACACACTGCTGCAGTGTGGCCCGGTTCTAAAATAATTCTTCTAGAAAAGGAGAAAGACAAAGTCATCCCAATTTTGCACTGAGTTCTCAGAAGCAAATTTATGAATCACCTCTTTTCAGTACAGTGTAAAATACCTTTGTGATCTAACTGGTGATGTCTACATAAAAATTATGCCTGGGTAGTTTAAGTTGGTAAGAACTTTATGTTTTCCATTTCTTTAAAATTTGATGGATTTCAATTCCTGTTTTCCTGCAATAAAATAGAAGGAAAAGGCAGCAAAGTCTATAAGGTTTGTCCCCCTGCTGTTTATGAGTTTTATTCAGTATTTCACATTCTGACCTGCAACAGCTGCAGTGTGGCGGCAGCGATAGACCTGATAAATAGATAGATTGAGAGATAGAAAGAGAGATCATGATTCAAGTAGCTCTTCCTTAGAGAGCATAAAAAATTATAGTACTTCTCTACAGATCAGACAGCAACAGAACCAAGAATATGGTGGCTATAATCATAGTTTATGAGGGCAGATGTAAAAATTAAAATGAGAGTTTGTCTAGAAAAATGCTAGCCAGAGGGTAACCACTGAATCAGAAACTATGTGCTAGAACTTTAGTACCTCACAAGATCTTTATTTCTGACATGACCTGTCACCGCACTAAGTCATTTGTGTAACTGCATAAATTTTCCAAAGTTATTAATGGGAGATTCCCAGGGACTAAGTTCAGTTTCTACTTAAAAAGGGTTTAAAACCTAATATTTAAGTCTTTGTGGTTTATGAAAGCTATGCAATTTTAAGATAACAAATGGACCACCAAATTAAACTCCAGATTATAAAACACTTGGTTCAGCGGCCTAAAGTCAAGCAACTATGTAGATAAGCAATTGGAGTGGAAGAGCAAGAGGATGAAGGAAAAGTTTGCTCATTGTTTCTGTTAATATGAATTCACCTAATTTCACATCTTCGATGCAATTAAACTATACTGAATTAAAGTTCAGTTGTCCCTGAAATTTGTGTGTCTTTGTTATTGTTTTTCCAAGTGTATTCAGTTGGTTACATTAAGGGAAAGTGCTCATAGATATGCATGTATCCTTCAAATTGACACAAATTGCATATTAATGGAAATTGCTTGAAAAATAATGCATGTTAAACAAAAAAAATTGTCTAGGAGGTGATGAATACATTAGAATAAATGTATATATACAGCTTTTTGTGGCAGTTCAATACATATAGAATAATACCAAAGTGGCTCAAAGCTAAGACTGTAAAGACCAGAAATGGGGGAAAACTGAAATGGAAATGTTTGTCCATTCATAGACAGGTATATTTTTGGTTCCTCACCAAGTGACACATTGTGAAGTAAGGTCAAGCCCTTTCATATGTAAAGCATTTGTTACTATAAAAAAACCTATATCGCACACCTTTAAGATTATGAATCAGATATTCCAAATTTGGAACTATAAATACTCAATGGGATTGAAACTTAATCCCAGAAGTTTTCTGTTTAGAAATTAAATGCCTACTACAGCACTGCTTGTATTATCACCTGTGGTCAGGAATGTTCTCAGGATATTGGCAGCCATGAGATATGATTCAAATTCCACCTGATTTTTATATGCATCCCATCATCCTTTTTGGCCATAATTTGGAGAAACCTCTGACTTGGTTTTGTGTCTGTGTGTGTGTTTCAACAAATTAAATCACACTGTATAAGTAGCAAAAGGGGGGGAAAGGCTTTAAAACATTTACTGTAAAGTATATTGTGAGGCAAGGCTGTCACTGAAGCAATTTTTTAATATATTAACTCATCTGAATGAACAATGCCAAGCATTTGTGTTATTTTGAAAACCTTTTCCAACACCCTTTGATTGATTTGAGCTTGATAGCAATGAGGATGTCTAATAATCCTCCAAATTTACTCATTCCTCCAAGACTGGGGGAGGTTGTTCTTTGGGGAAAAAATTCTAAGCCCATTTATATTCAATATTTACCATGTGCTCAAGCTTGAGTTGAGAGAATTGTGTGCTTATGTCTGTTAGAAGACAAGAAGAGCTGATTTTTTTATTATTATTTTTCTTGCTTGGGGTGAAATGTGTGAAATTAACAAGAAGAAGAATCCAGAAAAAAAGGAAAGCATGACATTGATTGTCATGTGGAGTCGTATGCAGCAATGTGGGAGAGATAGCTGTAAAGATTTATTATCATTATAATATGATGCTATTAGCATACTAAACTGAGGGTGGGGAGTTGGAGGACTCAAATACTACCCATAGCATCTCAAGCAAGGATTAGGCAGGGCCAGTGGTGGGATTCAAATCATTTAATAATCGGTTTGCCCAGGGTCAGGTTGGCTGTCATGAGAGGCATGTCCCAAACTGACCCTGGATGAACCAGTTGTTAAATTATCCTCCACCCACTGCTATCAAAGTGGATCCTCTGTGCTGCAATGGAGAAACAGGCAATGGAGCGACCGGTATGAAGGAAGGATAAGGAGCAGGGAGAAGAAAGAAGGAAAGCAGCCTTCTCCTTCCCTTGCTCTGGCTGCTCTGTTGCCTGTTTCTTCATTGCAGCACAGAGCAGTGCCCAGGATCCACTGATAGCAGGGATGGGTGAGTAATTTAACAACCAGTGTGAACCAGCTGAATCCCACCACTGGGCAAGGCCCTGCTTGAGATGTTAAGCTAAATATTTCACCTGGGTTCCAAGTTTCCAGATTTTGTGATACTAAGATTTGTACATGTGCATGTATGTGTTTGTAAGGGAGAGACTTTTCAAATTTCTAAGTGTTTCTGTAAATGCTGCTTACTCAAAAGAGTAAATGCAAAAGTGGTTGTGTAAATGCTGCTTACTTAAGTGAACTTACTTGTCAGCATCTCTTTAAAAAGTCCATGCTGGTGGTTCTCCACTACAAAGTTTTCCAAAGAACTTGGAATTCACCTTCTGGTTCAGTTGCAATTCTTACATCTGATTCTGCCTCAGTGGGATATTTCAGTGGGAATTTTGATTTTCTCCTGAATTTGTTCTTGTACATGGAATGGAAATTCATGGGCATAAAATGTTATATCCTATGCTGTTACATGAAACAAAGAAAAAATGAGACATAGACAGTGGATATGTTCTTATCTAGTTGCACCACATGACCCAAATTTCATTATTTCATTGCACAGACTGTACCATGAGCAGACTCTGTCACTAGAAGAAGTGAATTTAGGACAAGGAGTTTTTTCCAAAGGAGAAATCATGGTGGAACACTATATGTTTTATGAACAATAATCATCAACCTTCAACATAGAAATTACAGAATTAAAATAATATTTCAATAATAATAACAATAAACAGCTTACATCTACTGTAGCAATGATACCTTTAAGTCTATCAAATATCCACATCTGCTTATTCCAGGTCCTTGGGAAGGATTTGATAGATGGACAAATTCAGTCTGAACACCTGGCTAATTATGCAGTGAACCATAATAATATTAATGGTGCATTAGAAGATCTTCAAGAAATACCATTTGATTCTAAGCAAGAATTAGTGGGGCAATAAAATAGTGAAAGTCATAGAAAACTAAGAAAGTGCTGTGAGACTTTAGAATTCAAACAGACAAGCACCTAGTATTAACAAGTGTTGATAAAAAAGACAAAAAAGTCTGGATAGTGGTTATGGCAGTACCTGGAGTCAACTGAACAAAAATGAAAGAACTGAAGAAGATAACAAAAGATAAACAAAAGACCTGAAGATAGAAATAGAACGACTGTGGCAAAAGAAAGCAAAGATAATACCAAGAGTAATCCCAGAAAAATTAGAGCACCACTGAACACATTGGCATTGGCATCATCGGTCAATTTCAAAAGACAACTTTACTTGGAAAAGCTTATATCCTGCGGCAGTATCTCTGACACCATAAACATTAACATCTGCCTATCCCTTGGGAAGTACTGGATAGGCAGATAAAAATGCCAAATCCAGTTTGAACAGATGTTGCTGTGCAACAAACCAGAATAACAACAAACGTTTCAGTGAAATAAATTTTGGTTGCAGTTGTAGAGAATATACGTATGTATCTTAAGGTTGGAATGTTGTGACTTAAGAGTTCTCTGAATTTGATTTTCCATTTGCACACATTTCATTAATAATGGAAAATAGAGCTACCTCTTCTTCAGCCTTGTATTTTACTATGTGTACTGTGGGTGGTGCTATTTTGGGGTAGTTTTGTATCTGGTTCTTGTTATGTTAATCTAGTTTTCTTTCCTCTTGTTTTTCTGGGTATTGGTTAATAGTTGTGTAATAATGAGGAATGTTATAATCAGTACTGTTTTCCTTTCTGTTTGACCCTTGGCAATTTTTTAAGAATGAGCCATAGATGAAGTCTATGTCTGTCTGTTTACTGCTAATTTGAACCATACTTCTAGAAGTTCGCATACTTTTTTTTTACTTAACTGTTGAATGAAAATGAAAATTTCAGAAGCTTCCCAGTTGAAGTTACGGCTGAAGTTGTTCAATGAATGTAATGAGGTTTCATCATGTTTTCTATCAATCAAAGTTGATGTTATACAAACATATTTGTCTTATGTAGTGATGGTTTATTTTATGAATGACCCATGTTTTGTCTTCTTTAGGTATAAAATCATGGGTTTTCTTAATAAGTGTTGGATGGATATTATTGATTTATATGGTATATGCCACAATTATAAGCTTGTGTAGAATCGCATCTGAATTTGCCCCCTGGAAATATCTTATTTTCACTATAAATATAAAAAAACAGCAAAGATGATAACTTTTCAAAAAAGTCATCAATATCCTATGTAATGTAGGGATAAAATAATCAAAAGTCACATTCCTGAATCAATAGATTTACAATCCAAATTAAAAAGTGGATAGAAATAATAAATACTGTAAATCCCATAGATTGCAGTGATTGAACTCATGCAAATGCAATTATTTTAGGAATGGGAGAGATACTCAGGGACCATATATTTCTAACATTAAATGATTACCTTCAATGCACTTAAATACAGTAGACATCAGAGTGTCAGAAATCTCTATGTCCTTACAATTTAATCCAATGCAAGAACTTCACAATTCCTGACACTTAAGTGAATACTTCCCTCTTACAAATTTGTAAATCTGCTGAGAATGAAATTATCACTGCTGCCAATGACAGCTTTTCTTGTACATGATTTACTACATCCAGGCTATTTCCCAGGTTTGTGAACTAAACTAAAATTCACTAACTAAATTTAACATTCCCAATTCCATTACATACATTCCATGGCTATTATTTTCAAGGAAAAGGGAGAATATAGCTATACAATTCCTTCAGGTGTGATTTGCATGTGGCAAAAAAATAATAATAATGGTATGAGAACATCAGAAATGGAGATTGTTGTAGGTTCTCCAAAGGGTTAATTGAGTTGCTTTGTTTTCTGTCTTAAAGGTAAAGGTAAAATTCCCCTTGCACATATATGCTAGTAGTTTCCAGCTCTAGGGGGTGGTGCTCATCTCCATTACAAAACTAAAGAGCCAGCACTTTCCAAAGACATCTCCATGGTCATGTGGCCAGCATGACTAAATGCCAAAGGCATACGGAATGCTGTTATCTTCCCACCAAAGGTGGTCCCTATTTTTTTACTTGCATTTTTACATGCTTTCGAACTGCTAGGTTGGCAGAAGCTGGGACAAGTAACAGGAGCTCATTCTATTACGCCGCACTAGGGATTCAAACCACCGAACTGCTGACCTTTCTGATCGACAAGCTCAGCATCTCTTAGCCACTGAGTAACCATGTCCCTTTCTGTCTTAGGCAGTCCCTGAAACTAGTTTGGCACATTCTGAGTATCATCCTGTCAAACTGCCAACTTGTACCATTATTTTAGCTGGTAGAAACCACAGGAAGAAGCTAGTTGTCACCGAATGTCAGACATATCAACTATACTTAAGCATACTTTACTCTATATATTTACTCTTTACTCTATATTGACAGAGAGTTCAATTTTATCTGCTGCCATTGCTAATCAACACTTAGAATGATTTCCTTTGATGCAAATCCTACACATCTCAATCTGATACGGTTACACAAACTAGCTTTACCATGAGAAGATTATGAGGCTGTCATGAAAGGATTGGCTTTCTCATGTTTCAAATGGGCTTTGATAGCATCAAAGAAGCTGTTTATGTAGAACATGGATACATTAAAAGTTACTTTGGATTGCATTTCTGCACTGTAAATCTGGTTAGAACTCTGCCTTTTTTCCATGGGGCATCAAAGATTGCCATGACAAGAGAAATTACAGGATCCTGTGTGGCATCATTGCCTAAAGTTGTACACAGCTATGCATATTGCAATGAAAACTCTGCTACTTTTGTACTGGCATTGCAAAATTGCATGCAAGTACACTATGGGTGGCATTTTGAAATCACAACAAAAAGTTTAATTATTTTGATGACTTATTGTAAATATCACTGTATTCCATAGCTTTTAGAGGGAGAATAGTCTGAGAATGAGAAATGCTTTTAGTGGTTGCTGTATTTGCAATTTGATATTTTATCAAGATATCATTGGTTTCTATCTTTCATTTCCTATATGCTTACGCTGTTGACCTTCTCTAATCTAATGCTCTTCTGATGTGCTTGACTTCAAATTGTTTTATCAATATTAATTTCAGTGGTGGGATTCAAAAAAATTTTACTACCAGTTCTGTGAACATGGCTCGGTGGGCATGGATTGAAAATCCTAAAAGAATGGATTTTGAGCAAACTGAAATACAATATTAGAAGGAAATTTTATCAACTGTCTTTATTCATTTATTTGTTTATTCAGTTTCTATCTCAACAAGTGGATTTAGACCATGAACAATTATAAAAATCAATTAAAACCAAATACAAACACTGTACAAAAAAAGATATATAGAACAGCCAAGAAAAATCAGGAAAAAAAATTGTTCTAGTCCAGGTTCATTTGAGGTAAATGCTGGTAATTGTGAAGAGGTTTATGAGCAACAGAATATTTGGAAAGTAGTTTTGGAAAACTGGACAGAGTTGGAGTTTTAAACAATCTAATAAGCAGCTGTTAAAGTTATAAGGCCCTGCCGGAATTATTTTAAAGTCACTGAATAGAATGTTCATATGTCTGAGCTGGTTGAATACTGAAGAAAAGAAATAAGATTTTACTTTGTTAAAACTAAAGCCCAGGAATTTCTTTTTGAAGCTGCTTCAACTAATTTAAAAGAACTTTCTAGTAACATTGTAAAATATGTCGGGCAATCTCTAGTAAGAACAATGCAGAGGTTCAAATACATTTCCAAGAATGATATCTGTGTGCTCAAAGACCTAGGTCAGTCCCTGTCTAAACAGAAATCTACCACCCCAGATGCCTGCATCTCTCAACTGTTTTTAATATAACAGACTATGAAGTGGTGGTAGGTCTATAGTTTCCTTTGATAACGTTTCAGGCTCTTTTGATTATTATTTCTCCATCTGAGCAACTTTAAAGATGTTTGAATCAACACCCTGCACCCGGCATTTTGGAAAAGCACTAAGGCGGTGGCCAACTATATCTTGGAGAAATAGTTCCACAGAGAGGGGGCCATCATAGAGAAGACCATTCTTCACGGTTCACCAGAAGTGCATCCCTAATCAATGGGACCCATAACATTCCCTATCTTTCTGTCCTGGTGAGTAGGATGAATGTAATAGGGGAGAGGCAGTCCTTCAAATAAACTGGCCCCAAACTATGTAGTGTTTTAAAGGTGGTAACTAGCACTTTGAATTGTACCCAGAAGCAGATTGGCAGCCAGTGCAGCTTCCGTGAAAGAGGTGACATATGTGCAAGTCTAGGCTTGTGCAAAACTATTCGGTCTGCTGCATTCTGAACCAAATGAAGATTCTAGATATTCTTCAAGGCCCTTCTCCCATTTAGATCACATTGCAATAGTCCAGATGAGAGATTATCAAGGTATGGATGACTATGAGAAGGATATGTTGGTCTAGCAATGGGCACAATTGGCACACAACTTTATGCTCTCAATTGTGTCTCTTTCTATCTTTTGTAAGAGTCCTAAATATTTTAACCCTTTTCTGGTAAGCTCTTTTTTTCAATTCCATTACTGTCACTTACTGAATAATTCTAGGAGTATATAGGACTTCTTCCCACAGCCAAATTCCTTCACACAACTGAATAAATTCTACATGTCTGTGCAGACAAAAACTAACAGAAATTAGATTCTGATTGTGAGAAACCAGTGCTATGAGTGAAAGAAAAAAATAAATATGAATAGCCCAGTACACTAAATGCACAGACTATATGTAACCACCTGAAGGAATTTGTCAGTGTAAAAGAATCCTTAAATTGTGTCTATTTGTAGAATGTGGGTACATTCAGAACATTCTCTAATGTACTACTTACAATTGCAGGGCACAAGCAATGACAAGCACATTATCTTGGCAAGGATTCATTCACCTGTTAGGAATTTAATTCATTGTAGACAGCATATATTTTCTTTAACATTCATATTGCCAAAAACATCCATAAGAAAGTAGGCTAAAATAGCTTTGTGTGGCTGATAGTAGCCAGAAAATTGCCCAGGCTTTTTATTTGCCATTACATACGGCTATCGTATGTCTGTAAAATTCAAGAACTGACAGCACAGTCTTTGTTAAGGACAAGTGTCCTGAACCTAGAGATAGGGAAACCAATAAAAACATTTCAGAGAATGACAGGTGATTTCTCACAACATAGATTCATATAGGAGTGGCAGAACATGAGCTCCATATGCTGGTCATTCATAATTTATTTTTATTGAATCCACCCATATGAGAAACAGCTTCTCTGCAGACCCTATCATCTCCATTTTTCTGCTTACAAGTTTGTTTTTGTTCTCAGTTGGCCCAATCATTAGAAAAGTATTGAAAATTTAAAATTATTGTCATAATGACAATGAATATATTAAACTATACTACAAAAGGAAAACAAATGAATAAACACAGAGGTATGATATTTTCCAGGGGATTGTGAGCATTTAAAATAAAAATGAAACAAAGCAAATAAAAGTGAAACTGCGGGCTGCACAGAAAATTCTGTGGGCTGCAGTCAAGACAACAGTCAGCAGGAGAGATGCCACTGTAAGCCTCCTTTGTGTATTTTGTGGTGGGCAAGGGATGCTGCAACCCTCAATACAAAGGCTGTTTTCTCTCAGGAATTCTAGGCAACTATATCCATCCCACATTTGGAGGGTGCCAGACTGGGAATAACTGTTCCTGGACCTATATTTTCTGGCTTTAAACTTGAATACAAAAGTTTTGAACTAAGTCTTGTTGACATCATATAATTGCATTGGTCATCATCCCTATTTCAGGATCTTGGCAGCTATATTTCCCAGTGAAGCTTTTGAATAATTTCTGAAGTTAACCTCAGGTACAATAGATTGAAATAATCCAACCCAAAGGTACCAGTTAGATATATCAGTTTATGGTGTGAAAAGGTGGTCCCAGCCACTCAAGTCATTTGTGCTTTCTGGGACAGTGATGGATCCAGAAGTTGCAGCATTGATCTTTCAGGCAAAGTGAAACTCCCCAAACAAATTGGACATGATTCACTTGGGCAGACAGACCTGGATGGAGTTTCAATTTATTTGGTTGCCATTACTTTGTTCAGGATGGATGAGTTCAACTTCACAATATGATTTGGAGGAATGTGACAAAACAATCTTGCTGAAGCTAAGCAGTTTTGTTCAGTGCCTTGAGGGGACATGTTCCTACTGATCTTCTTGGCCAGTGATTAAAATGACAGCTTCCTCTGCCCTTACAGTTACTTTTTTATTATTATTTTTGGGATGGGGAAGCCAAAGAGCCTGAGAGGTACATAACATTAGGCTGACAGCATCTTCTCTATTGCAAACAACGCTGAAGGTGGAATTATTTTGTAGGGAAAAAACCTCCGATTTTAAAAAGTGCTTAAGCTAAAGTAAGCATCTTGTTCATTAAGCACTACTAGATTATTTCACACCAGGTTACAAGCACTTAAAACCTTATGATGTACTATATAAAATGCCAATTTTAGAGTGTTGTAAAGACCTTCTGAAATTTAGCTATTGTGTGAGAATTCAGTCACTTTATTTTTAATAGAAATAAGAGTTAGTGAGTGATATTTAGAAGTGCCAAGTGACCAGCACCTTTCTCTAGCAATTTGCATTCCTGGCAGCTTCTCAGGCTCCTACATAAATTGCTGAAAGCAAACAGATTTGGACAGTAGTAGCTCATCGTAACAATTATTCTGCTCCATTTTGAATATGTCTCTGGTGTATGGTAATTACTGAATTATCTTTCCTTAACATTTCTTCAGTTTTGTTCTTCTATGAACTTAGGGGATTGATTTTTGGTTCTGAGGTTAGACCCCCACATTTAGCAGGCATATGCATATCTTTGGAAAAGCAAGGGGGTTGTTTGTTTGTTTGTTTGTTTGTTTGCCTTTGGTTCAGATTTCCAAACCACAGCTACTCACATCTCTATAAAGTTCCTGATATTGATTTAGATACCTGCCTGCCTGTTCAGAATGAACAAAGTATCTTACAGTTTGAAAATGAATAATAAATTATTATTGCCATAATTTAAATGCCTACCAATTTTTGGGTAAATACACAATTTGACAATGATGGTATTCTATTTGAAAAGAGAGAAGGCTTCAGAGAATGAGTGATGACATTATTCTAGTTAATGTAGTATTTACATCCAGTTTTCAGGTTGATGATTTATGGCAGGGGTATGAAACTCGCAGCGTCACAGAGACATCATGTGATGTATTGTGACTTTTTTCCCTTTGCTAACCCGGGCATGGGAGTGGCCAGCGTGTGATGCATTTGGACTGTGAGCTTATGAGTTTGGCAGCTCTGATTTATAGAAAACTGATTGGGGCTTCAGATACAGTAATTCCCAGGATGTCTGCCATGCAATAAGGACTTTAAACTAAGCCACCATTCTAGATATCTACATTTTTTCTTGCTTAGAGCAGAAAAGCTTCATATGTCTTTGATATCTTCTTCTTCTTACTATACTTTGCCTGGTAACATAATTCAGAGCGAGAAAATAAAGAGTTAGGGTGCACTGTGTTTTCCTGTGATTTTTTTTTAAATGGTAGGGAGGGAGAAGGATCTTGTGATTTCTCTCCAAAATCAATCTGTTTTGAAGTCATGGTTGTTTCCACCTCAATTCTAAGCACTATGCCCTGTTTTAGCTTAGAGAAGCATTAAGCCTTTTGGGGCAGAGGGCCCCTTCTTAGCAGGTTGCTGTTGAAAAATATATAAAAGCAAAATGCAATGAAGTAGTCAGAACTCAAATTAGCTGACAAGTGGACCCATGAAGTTTTGCCCTATCTTCAGAATCAAATACCCTGCCTAAATAGTGTTCTAATGCAAGGTTTTACTTTACTGTGATTTCAAGAGCTGTTCAACATGCAAAGGAAAAGGAAAAAAGGTTGAAAACATTAGGAAGTTTCTTGGCTTAGCTCATATTCCAAACATTAAAAAAAAAGTTCCAGTTCATTTCCCATTGCCAAGGGAAGGGCTGATTGCAACTTTCAATGATTTTTATTGGCACAAGGAAGAGTTCTTCAGTCAGGCTTCAGCCAAATATTGTTCAAGTTGACTTGAGTCAAGCCTAAGCAGAAGATGCCTTCATTCTGTTTTCAATGTTCCATTTCTTTTTATTATCAAATGACATATTCATACTTAGCAACAGGAGGAGTTCTCTATTCTTACTGATGAGGTGGAACTTTGGAGAGAAGGGTGGGGAGGTAAAGCACAGCTGCTAATTCTTTGGTTTTAAGTCCCGGTTTTGACAACTTGTCATTTTACAACCCAGGTAGCTGCCACATGCCCTGTAATGACTCAGGGAACATCTGGTTCTTTACAGTTCATGTTGCATAATTCTGTACAATACACTCTCTTTTTTCTATTGATTTTTTAAAAATGTAATTTGCTTACATGTAGGAATTGGGCAAGGATGGTTATGTGACTTCTAAAAAAGTGTTTATATGGTCCCTTCTTATGGACAAAAGTAAGTTATTTTCAATTGATCAGGCTATATTTATAGATGATGGGAGGCCATTCTTTGTAAGTGTAATGACTAAGGTTGTGTTGACATCTATTTATAGTCTCTACAATTTTAAATGGCTTCACTCTGTTACAAACAACAAAAAAAGATTAAATAAACTTCCCTGTACTGTTATAAGTTTATAAATCAATCAAGTCATAAAATAAATCCCAGTTGTTTCTCCAGCAAAGGAAGCTAAAAATGGTTGCTCTGTATAAAAAAAATAGGAAGCATATATTTAAAAACAAAAGATTTTTCAGTATGTCCTTCTTTCTTCAGTTTTTTAAAGAGGTCACACAAAAATGCATCTTATCTGCTATATCAAATTCTCTCATAAAATTTAATATATGAATATTTCTTCTCAAAAACATTTTAGCTTCCAAAATGCTTTTATACACTCGTGAGAATTTTTGAAATAACTGCAGAAGTGTTGAGCTATCTTCATCTTTATCAGAACCAACTTTAGAAGATCTCTTGGAAAAAGTTCCCCATGAGCTCTAAAAGTCATTTTTTTCTTGAACTTTGTTCTTTTCTAATGAGTTGGAATCCAGTTCCCACAATTCTTAATGTGAATCCCTAACACTTCTGGTAGGCCCCAAGTTGAGACAGACAAATGCAGAAGACTATATATCAGGCTATAGAGTGAACATCATTTCCATGCCCCATTCTATGAACGGGACACCAAACCAGTTCATCAATTTCTCTGTAAGGGCCTCTGTTTTAAGAAGGGATCCATTTTTTTTCAGCTTAAAAATCCCACAACTTACAAAGCCAATGTACAGAATGAAGTGCAATAAAATTTCGACAAAATAAAACCAGCAAATAAAAACAGAAGTTAAATATTCAGTCCTTGCACTTTTAAAGGCAAGAGAGTGATGAATAAAAAGAAGAGAAAGGGAAGAGAGAACTGACAGATTTCTCCAAGTACTTATACTCAGTTTACTCAATGTTGGGTGAAATATTACAAGGGACAGAATTCCAAAGTTTGAATGCCATCATAAATGGCCTTTTGTGATAACCAACCATCCCATATAAGAATAGTGACATGATAAAACAAAATTGCATCTGACCAAATTATTTAGATGCAACTAAAAAATCTGGAAATGAAAGCAATAGACACTTTGTATCATCATTCCTTTTTAAAAAAATATGAAAGTTACACACAGCTGTTAAGATTAGCAGCTGTTAATAGTCATGGCTTCTGTGGATTTATCCACTTTCATTTAAAACTAACTGATGACCATCTCCATGTCTTGACAGCACAGAAATGCTCAGACACCTGCTGTTGACAAGGAGTTTTCAAAAACAGAAAGAACTGTATGAACCAACCTATAAGCAAAAGATAAAATGGAGCCATGTTTTGTTAAGGTATCCAAATGAGGAACTGAGGTAGGAGACAATTATCTCATAGGATTTTGTTACTTAGCTAAGCTGGCCATTGCAATCTGATGAACATAGCGAAGCAGCAGATGTAACACCGTCTATTCAAATCTGATTCTGGCATTCTGCCAGAAAATACATTTCAGAAATACTAGAATTTTTTTTCAACAAATAGTGTCTTTCATTTTTTTTTTTTACCTTGGGGAAAGTACATCCTTTAAATATGATTTGAACTTTTGCATCTTTGTGTTTTCCCTTAGATTTAGTAATCTTTTAATGCATATCTGATTCATGCATATATTTCAGACTGTCCTTTCAAATAAAACAAAACAAAACAAAACATGCTTTCTGTTAATGCAATGAAAGAGTTCTATTTAGTTCAACATTAATTTGGTGTAGTGGTTAGGATACCAGACTAGAAACAAGGAATCTGGGAGTTCTAGTCCAGCCTTAGCCATAAAAACCATCTGAATGATCTTGGGCCAGTCCCTATCAGTTGCCACCTTATGCTTGCTTGCGCTTCACTATTATGTGGTAACAGACTGCCATGAAGTGTGGGGAGGGGAAATGAAGGGGGTATACTTCAGGAAATGAAAACCAGTGATGTAATTCCTTGAGACGCTGTCTCAAGGTTACCCAGCTGAAAGAAGGAGGGGGTCATATACCAACTTGCACTTGGACTGACTGTTAGGAAAACATCTTGCCTGATTGGTTCTACTGGAAGGGAGGAGCAATGAGACACAGTTAAGGGAGGGAAAAGTAAAACTTAGGGATTTTGGTGCACAGTTCTCAGTTCTGGCTTTGCAATACTATAATACACTTGATCACTAGTAAACTATAACTTTCTTAACAAATGAAGCCAAGGATCATTTCTATTTAGGGATTTAAGTTGTGGCAGGTCCAACAGTCACTCTGTCTCAGCCTAACCCACCTTCCAGGGTTGTTGTAAGGAAAATAGGAAGTGGGAGGAGTATTATACAGTATATGTTTGGCAACTTGAGTTATTTATGAAAAAATAAAGGCAGGATAAAAATAAATGAAGTTGACATATTTGAAAAACACTACTCTAGCAACTAGCCAGAGGATCCTGTTCACAAATCAGTCTCTAGTGAAGCCCTCAGTAGCCCAAATGGCTATTGGTTTCTGCAATGTCTAAGAATCAGCTCCCTATGCCCCTTTCTCTTCTTTTTCTTTCTTCATAAACTTTTTGTCCTTCTGCTCTGATTATAGGAAGGGAATCCAGATGTCTCTTTTTTTCTGACCAGTATTTAGCTTTCTTGGGTGCTTTTAGCTTTTGAAATTGGGGCAACCAGCTGGGTATTATCCTAGGAACATCTATGTGAAAAGCAGATTCCCAGGAATCTGCTAGGAAGCCCTTATTAAAACTAAGTTCATAACACATAATGATGGGACATGCTTGTCAAAAAACATTATGCCTTAATTTTCTATTCCAGCAAAATATAGTTGCCTAGAAACAGCTAAATAAATACTACTTCTGTTAAAAAGAATGTTTAGCCTTATCTATATGCAAAGACTCCCCCCCCCCCAAAGTTAGAAGAATAGAGTATTACCAGTAAACAAAAAGTTGGTCATCTTGAAACCATGTCAAATGAATGCCTATTTACAGAAACAGTGAAATCAGATACTGTGCGAGCACTCTGAGGTTTGCAACATTTGACAAATTGTAATTTTGTTCTTCACAAACTCCTGAACACTTCCTGCTAAGTGACAACAAACCTCAGCAAGTTTCCACAAACCTTCTGCAGCTTCTTCATTTTAGTATAAAGAACAGATGCCATTTTGGTGCTGTTCTGTATTTCTCTGTTCTCCATGCTCAGGGAAAGGAGTTTGCATTATTTGATTGGGGAGGGGGGCTATTATTAAACTCTTTCAGAACATTTTCTTTTCTTCTTTTCTTTTCTTTGCAATAAGTTATGGGAGGTCAACAAATAACAGTCATAAAAAACTCATGTGAATCAAAAAGAAAGAGAATTCACAGGCAAAATTTAGAAATTGATGTTCAAATGTTTAAAAGCACCAAGTTCAGATAGATATGGAAAGGCCAAGCCAACATCCAGAAAGGCCCCTCTTTGCATAATTTTTTAAAATTATTTATTTATTTTTATTTTTCAGAGCCTACAGTTATATTAAATTGGGACAGGTAAGGAAAAAGCAGTCCAAAACTGAGAGGTATATGTAAAATGGAGATTTCATTAGAACAAGATTATTTTACCTCGAAGAAGGATTATATGTGTATTGATCTTTTTCATAGAAAATTTTACCCAAGAATATATAAATATTTTGAATTCAAAAATGGATAAAAAGTAAGTGATATTGCAGCAACAACCAAAGAACACAGAACGGGGAACTTCGGGGAGTGCAATGGCCAAGATCTCTCCCTCTGAAACTATGGTCATCAAGCATGTTTATATTTTAACAAATATTTCTAGACTCATTCTGAACAAATAAGCAACTAAGATTATTCCTTCTAATTCAGTTTAAGAAAAAGTTTTAACTGAAGATAATGGCAGGGTTTTGCCCCCAAGCATGGATATGATCTCAGGTTTTATAAGGAACATACAGATAGAGAAGAAAGAATTTCCTAGTCTCCAACAAACATGGAACAGACTCTGGAAAGTCAAATGGAACAGAAAAGGTTTACATGAAAAATTAGAAAGCACAATTCTAATTCAAAATTCCTTTGAAATTGATTGCTTGTTAAAATTGTTAAGACTTGCAAGACACCTGCAAATAAAGCAGGTTAAGCTTTCCAGAATAAGAAAAAGCAAAAAAACCAGCATGGTGGCCACTAATCTAGGTTCCATTTCAAACTTGGCCATAAATAAAGGTTATTATGGCTTAGCGAAGCAACAGTGTCACTGTCACTGTCGTGCAAGCTAACCCACTGACCTAAGAATAGGGAAGGAGAAAACTCATCTCTAATGCCTGACAAGCTATAATATTCTAGAAAATTTCAAGGTAAATAAAGTTAGATAGACCTGACTCAGCAGAAGGAACTTCCTATGTTCTTCCTGGGGATATCTCCACTGGCTTTTTATTAGTGAAGTAACACATGGAACAGAAGGTCCATATTCATCTTCATATACTATTTCTAATACTTGCTTACAATGCATAGCTAGTTTTCAATAACCAGAATATAAAAATGAATAGTTTTCATTAGAAATAAAATCCATATTTTTTAATTAGTAGGAGTTCTGTATAGATAAAATATCCTGTATCTTGCCAAAGCATCACCTTAACAGCAAAGTCATTATTTTGGCTTATTATTTCCAAGGGTTGTCATCATTTTTACCCTTCTTCTCCATTTTGAATTGTATTATAAGGATAATTTCCAGCCCTGTTGCCAAGCAGCACAACTGAAACTAAGAAAATGTATATGTTGCTTCTAAAATACTTTGAATATATATTCTCCAAAATTAATTCGCCAGGAAATTATTGTCCAACTATATCTGGGGAATACCTAGCTGAAAAAGCTGCTCAAAACAAATTGAAATCACAAAATTAAAGCTTGCTAGAGGTCAAAATAAAAGATGTGCCATGCTACACGGAAAATATTTTAATTAATAAGGCATGAACAAACCATCTCTGCATGAAAAATTAAAATATCAGAATAAGGGAGCCCTGGTGGCACAAACTCTGTCCAGAGCCTGGAGTTTGATCCTGATGGGGCTCAAATTTGTCTCAGCCTTCCATTCTTCCAAGGTTGGTAAAATGAGAACTCGGATTATTAGAAGCAATATGCAAAAAAAGCTTATATTGTAAACTGCCCAGAAAGTGCTGTAAAGTGCTATGAGGTGGTAGATAAGCCTTAAATGCCAGGCTAGGCCCCAAAGGTGCTTTTGGGCACAATCATACTGGGCATAGTAGAGAGAAGTGTAGGCTGATGTTTTCCTTCCTTCTTTTTTGCTCCTTGTTTTTTAACATTATACATTTGGAAAAGCCATTTTGTCCATAGAATCTATCCTGCTCAGTACCAGAATCCTAATGAAAGCATCCTTGACCAAAGGCTGTTAAGTGCTTGATTGAATCAAGAAGTTCAGATTCCACTATCTGTCTTCTTCAGAGGAGATGCAGTAGACCCTATGACTTGTTCCTGTTGTAAAGTAGTATTTTGTCTCATCTACCATAATTTAACATACGTCAACAACAGTGTGTTGCTGACATGGACAGGGATGCAGTTTGCTGTCATATATTTGCTAATCAAATTTTTAAACCAACTGATTACTGAAAGAGATATTTTCTTTGAAAATGTTTTATTGGTTTTCAAATTTTTACAAGGAAAAGGGTGTAGGATACAAGTGAAAGATTTTCTTTTTGGTAGCTTCCCTGCCATTGGTGACGGCCTTCCCCAAACTTCATAAGTTTACAAATTTAAAAG
>JAOYMU010000192.1:95605913-95616405 GCA_025802295.1 Psammodynastes pulverulentus | reverse complement strand
CAGTGTTCTTCATATTTTTATTGATATACTGGTATATCAATTTTATACCGATTTTTAATCGAAAATTAGGGGTGCGCATTATACACATGTGCGTGTTATACTCGAATAAATACAGTAATTGCAAGATGAAAGCAAAGCAGGCTCTAAAGTCTCCTTAGGCAATTCTGTTGGGATAAAGGAATTAGAAATCCCTCTCTTCAGTCTAAAGTTGAATGAGCCAATCCACAGGTGTGAAGATGTTGTGAAAACGGTCGTCCTGGGAAGGAAATAAGGGACTAATCCCAGGCGCTTCTTTCAGGAGGCTCCAGAACTGAGACAAAACAGAAGGCCCTCCCCCCCCTTACACATTCCCTAAAGGTAAATCAAAGCATAGGGCAAATAGGTGTCAGAGCTAAGGTTATAAACTAAGGGATTACAGGATATGTAGGAAATAGGAAGAGGGTAATAAGTGAATAAATGATCCAGGCTCCACTCCCTACAGAAATGGCAGTATCACGATAGGGACCTGTCATGCCATGTTTGGTTGAGCTTCAATCTTCTGAGAGATGGTCTTTTATTATACTCAAGCACCCCATAGTACAATTAAGACTAGATAGTGGATAGTAGGATAATTTTTCTACCTAAACCCTGAAGCAGTAAAGCTGCCCCAAAACATAACATTTCCACCACAATGCTTTACAGTTGGTATCAGATTCTTCTGGTGAAATGAAGGCTTTGATTTTGGTCAAATTGTCTCTTGGTACTATAGAAAAATAACACTATCTTTGCCTCATCTTTCCCTAATGTTCTTTTGGGGCTGCAAATATTTCCTCCTTGCACACCTCCCATGTAGATTTAATTTGTGTAGCTCCTTTCTAATGGTAGAGTCAGGCATTTTGACATCAGTCATGGTTAGAGGTACCTGTAGGTAACGTGATGAAATTCTGAGGTTTTTAGAGACTTCTTTTAGCATCTTGCATTCTGCACCCAGACTGAACTTGCTGGGATGGGCAACATGAGACTTGTTTGAAATCTTCTCCATTTGCAGGTGATCTTCCTGACAGTGGAAAAATTGATGTCCAATTGTTTGGTGATCTTTTAGATCTCTTGTCAGACTCAAATGCATCTATAATCTTTCTGAAGGCCTCAATGAAGCCATCATACTGTATTTTTCTATCTAAGCATGATGATACCACACACTAGCAACAATCAAACTAAATGTCAGATGTTTAAATATGACAGGTTCCTCCAAGATCCTTTGATGTCCTTAATTGTTTGCACCTAATCTGGTGCATCTGATTCTAATTTTAGATATTTGAAGTAGTGATAAATGTAGGGCTGCATTTATTTTTTCCATATGAGAAAGTGTGTTTATGTTTGTTTAACTTAAGTAATAGATTATAAAATGTAAATAATGCATGATGTTTATTTAGCTATCAATTTGGTTGAATTGAAGATCCAATATCTGCATATCTTGAAATATGTTCCAAAAGGGTAGTTTGCTTACTTTTTCACATGACAGACAGTATGTAACATTTCTTTTTTGAGATTTGTGCAACTTGAGAGTAATAACAAATTGTGCAATAACACCAAGTGTATTTTTCAGAATGATAAATTTAGCTCTATAATGAGGGATAATTGAGTATTAACATCATAAGCAAAAAAGGTTTAATTAAATATGTGACAATGTTACATAATCAGTTATTTGCTGTTAACATAATTGAAGGAAAGAAAAGCTTAAAGGAAATTGGGATATATTTTTAAATTGTTTGGCTTCTTTTGTTAACCTGAAGCTGAATAGATCATTGTAGATATATCCTGAAACAGATGATCATCTTTGTTTAATTGATAAATATCTGACAGAATTTGATTTTCAAGTTAGTTTAAAATTAATAGCTGTTGGAAAACACAAACAGCAATAAACAGTAAAATTATGAAGATATTACAATTGGTGAGGCTAGAACTAGTGAGACCAGCCAGAATCATTTTGTAAACATTCAATAGATATATATCTGACTTTCATAACCAGGAAAAGTGAAGTAGAAGTCTCATTACTCTGAAATATCTGAAGAAAAAAATGTTTAAATTCTGGAGCAATCATGTATAGAGAGAGAGGCTTATTTTGTATTTAGGCAGTTTTTCTTCTTTTCAACAAAGCAAATATGTAGGATCTATAGGATTTGTGCAACCCCTATTGTAAGCAAGTTTGAATATCTAGTGAGTTGAGGGTTATTGTATTGTCTGATGTCTGAAACTTGTCTCAGTCTGAAAGTTTTTTCTATTTCACCAGTATTGTAATCATTTTAGCAGATCTCACCTAGTGAGCACACTGGGAGAAAGGGCTACTAAAGAAAATCCCATGAGGGGTTTCAAACTTTCTCTCATAGTGAGCAGTTGGATTAGTTACCCGATAAACACAGAAGAATCATGCAAAAAAGGGGGATTTTAGATGCTAATTTGTGAACTTTCCATTAGTCATATGGAGGAAGTACTGATTCAAGATTTTGATGTTGTGAGAATACTGAAGATGTTTATGGGGTATCTTAAATACATCATGGAAGGTTTGGAGAACATTTCTATGTAGTTACATAGAAGTGTCTTGAAATAATCACTTTTTAGAGAGTTTTTGTAGTTACTATCAGAATAACTCAGTGGTGGGATTCAAATAATTTAACAACCGGTTCTCTGCCCTAATGACCAGCTGGGTAGGCGTGACTGGGTGATCATGTGACTGGGTAGAGCTCAAGCAACAGTATGTCTGGGCATACTGCCAAGAACCTTTAGCTGTTATATGGGTTTCTAAGAGGCAGTTTCTGTAAGCAGAGCAATAAAGATTAGGCCAGAAACAATACCAGAATGTTTCCTTCCTGCCTTCCCTACAGGATTAGCCCCGTAAAGTGGAAAAAGATTTCTTCCAACAACCAGTTCTCCGAACTGCTTAGAAAATTAACAACTGGTTCTTGCAAATAGGTGCGAACCTGTTGAATCCCACCACTGAATTCATCCTATATCATGGAGCTGCAGGGCAGAATATGGAGTTTATCCATAAAAGTATTACTGAAATCTTTTTGACATATACTCAGATCTAACTGAGTCTAAGATTAATTTAATGTGAGGAAACAGATTTGTTTCAGAAAGAAAGACAGCGGTGGACCATTCCATAACACTATCATCTTTTATATACTAGAACTAGATCAATTTTACTCAGTCAGTTCGGAATTTTATTTCCAGCCCTATTTCTCAGTCCCAGACCCTCAGTCCACTCTCTCCTTACAAAAATATTGAAATAAAATAATATCAGAGGATCTAAATCCCATCTCCTTGGTCCACAGTTTTGATTGATTCCCCTCAATCTCATTATGTTGCTTCCCTTTCTTGATCAAATGCATTTGATTTTAATCAGACTTCAAGTGCGAGTACTCACAGATGGTGACTCTCAAATCTATGTTCTGACAATAACAACACATGGGAGCTTAACTTTCACTTTCCCAAACAACTTGGGATGTAAAACCTTGTTTCATCAACGTGATGGCAGTTGCTAAAGAAGGGTTTCTGTGCCTCAAGGACATAATTTTAGCATGAAAATGATGGAGTTCAGGAGATTCTATTTCTTTTTTGTTTTGTTTTTTCTTTATTTCTTGCACATGTCCAAATTTTATTACAAACTGTATGAATAATTTTGATGCACAATAATATACAAAGGGGTGTGCAACTGGTAATCCTAAGGCTACCAAAGACCCTCAGTGCAGATATATTATACTCTTGGACCTAACTTCAAAATCTGCTTTAACAGAAATCTCCAGTGAAATCTATTGTTCATCATCTGACAATTTGTTTCTTAGGGGAGAATGCAGTGAATGAGTGAGGCATCCCGTAAAGATAAGAAGTCAGAGAAATTAGATTGCAAGAACAAAATGATGACTTCTATCCATTTATTACTCTGGTCTCCCTTCACTGCTTATTTGACCTTATCTACCACCCCTATAAAAGTACTACTAAGAAAATATGGTTCTTTACAGGAAAAAAAATGCTATCTACTATCAATATAAAATGTTTAACATTAAAATATTTTTTCTCTCATCTTCTTCTGGATGAGGAACATTTAATTTAGTGGACAGGATGGTATGAGCACCAGGGTTGACAAGATTATTTAGGTTGGGAATGTAGTTCTCTAAAAAAATAAATTCTTGAGAGATAGAGTAATTTCAAATTATACATGTATAAATAAATGTCTCTATTTTTCCTTTAAGCTTGTTTTTGTTGAGTAAGGTGATTGGATATTTTTTTCACATTATTAAGAATTCTGAGTTTGAACAGTCAACAGAAGTAGGGGGTAATTGGATTATGGTATTTATATCCTACCTTCCTAGTTTATCTCTAAAAAACCCAAAGTGGCAATATCTCATCAAAACAAATTCAAATTTCAAAACAGAAAGATGTGAAAGAAAATACTATCAGCTAGCCATGTCCAAACCTTCTGAATTTGTATTGAAATGCATTTCAAAGATAGCAAAGAGAAAAGTTGAACACATTTCCCAGGCAGGAAATTTCAGGTAGGTTGGCCAAATGAAAAAGATGCTATTGCTTTAATAGTTTAGAAGGTAATTGTGTAGATGGTAGGAATAACTCCTCTTTACCTGATTTAATGTAGCAATGATGAATGCAAAACTTACAGGGAACTAGTTGGTTGTGAGTGTACTTGATGACATATGATAATATTTGCCATTTCTCTATTGAAAGGATACAAGATATGACAAGAAATAAAATTGGAAATTCTGGGACACTTTATGTCAAGAAGGTAGTAGTCAGGCCAGAGGTTTTTTTCTTCAGAATTGTGAAATGAATGATTGAATTTTACTGTGATAAACAATTTTTACTGTGCATGTATCAATTCAAAAAAGTGTTTGATAAAGTGAATACACTCAAATTATGGAATGTTTGGCATGAAAATAAATTTAAAATGACTCATTTACATTTAAATTGGCACATAATAGAATCATGAATGTAAAATGTCCTGAGCAGGGAATTAAATCAAAATTATTCTTAGGATGATTCAGGCAATTGCCTCAATAACAATAGAAATATTTGAAGAAAAATCTATAATTTCATTTTAATTCTCAATCAGGGACAATTAAGGGATAAAAGAAATGTTAATTCACTCCCCACACATACAAGCACACACACAAATATTGTCTTCTGCGAAGTTTCACTTTGACTTTATTTTTCCTGATTGTAAATTTCAATTATACACTAACATTGTTCCTAACATGGAAAATGCCACTTTTCATCAAACAAAGTGAAATGTGAAAAATAGTGAAAATGAAATGCTATTGGGAAAGTAGTCTTCTCTTATTAACTTCATCTCTTCCAGTGCAGGATAGTTTCTCTATATCGTTGTCTACCACTTTGCTCAGTTGAATACAATCAAGATGGTTAATTAAGATTACTAATTAGAGAGTCCTGACAGAATTGTGCTTTCCACATAAAGAACCTATTCCCCTCCCACTCATGCCAGTGTCACTTAAGAGTTGATCTAGGGAAATCAGTATCTGTATAAATAGCCAGCCACAACCATTAGAGAAGTAGTTCCCAGCATGACAGATACTGAGATTATTAGCCAGGAATTTGTTTGCTTGTCATTGTAAGAGGCAAGCAATTTCTTTTCTGAGGTGGCATTCTCCAACAGCCAAAACACCACAATTTATAAGACAGAAGGGAGAGAAAACAACACCCTCTTAAAAATGCTCTTCTGGATTGCTTTATCCCCAATGCAACTTTATAAGAGTCTGAATGCTGTTGTCATTGGTTACAATTTCTGTATTAGCCATATATGTAGTAGTTCACTACTTTAAAAAAAAATCCATGATTGTTTTGCTGAACAGATGCACTGCCATTTCATGGCAGTAACTTCTCCGAGCCATAATTGGATGTCAATATGCTTTCATATAATGCCATGGAAAATTCAATACATTTTTAGTTTCTTGGACATTAATTAGGATTGTATGCTGGATTATAACATCTTTCTCAACCCAATTTTTGAGGAAATAATTTTAGCTTATTTCCATATTAGAAAATGCTCCTATTTATGCTGCTTGGTGTTCTTCTGGATGATTTGTTTCTTGGAAGAATAAGTTAATCCTACCAATAATTCAGTAACTAATATAAGAGGGAGAGAATTGGAGCAGCTGGGGATGGGAAAAGAGGATTCATCCTAAATTGGGTGGGACAATCATTAACTTTTAAGCCTGTACAGTTTTAAAGAGTTGCCTCAGGCAAAATATTCCCTTCCTCAATCTCAGGTAAGGCCAGAGGTGGCCATGTTGCTTTGGCTTCCATTATCCATGAGTTGGAATACAAATAGTTCCCAGAAAGCTTTATGACAACCTAAAGATTTATCCCCTTGCAGGAGGGGAAAATTTTTGAGTGGAAACAGGAAGAAGGCAGAACTGATATAGAACCAAACAGACACTATTTTTTGACATACTTTGCCAACAAAGTGAATGTCTAACTAACTATCTACTGCTTCTGAAGAGATAGAGCAAATTCTTGTTGCTGAGAGCTGGAATTGTGTCTTCAATCACAACCAAGATTCTGGGAAAAGCAGGATGTTTAAAATGATAATGATCCTTGAAAATGTTTGTACTTTTATTTCCTTCCAAGGTAGCTCAGTCCTTATTAAACATTTCCCATTATTTGATTAAACACTAATCAGCTTTATAATTGGTTAATAATATCAAACATTATAAACATTGTATAAACATAGTAGCTCTGTCCTGAGTAAATTGGGGATAAAACAAAAAAAATTGACATTGTATTAGGACAGCCATTTTAGTCAGCAAAAAACCCCCTGAAAGACTTTTCTGACTAACAAATTTTATTAAATGGCATAAGCTTCATCAGCAGATGGAATTAATGCAGATAAACTTTTACTTTGGCTGTAAACAGTGAGTGAGTTGACATTTTCTTAGCTTTAGTCTAACATGTAAGGATACCTATAAACTTTGAGAATATTGGCATATAACTGTGAAATTTTAAGGAAGGGGCATCTTGCTGATCATTACAATTCTATAGCAAGGCTGCAAGTGAATAATTACAACACTACCAAGTTTTAGCTACTGCCGCAGTTTAATATTTGTAGTAAAGCCTATACTGACCATAATAGAAAATACAAATTGAAATGGTTTAAAAATATAAGAATCAAAGTATGCCTATAAAAGGAATATCTTGCATTTAAGAAATATACAGCATATCAATCTGTTAACATGTAAAAATAACAAAATACAAAATAGACAGTAAAACATTTTTATACGAAAAATAATTCATAATTGAATAGTATGAATACAATTTGTTTAAAACAGCTATAGATCAAGTGGTGAGGGGGGTTTCCCCCCTAAAATACATCAAAAGTCTTTGAGCATCTCCCAAGGTTCTGCTGATTAACCCAGTAGGATATTAATTAACAACACATCTGCCAACCATACTCAACATTATCCTCTTCCAATTAAATGAGATCTGGGAAACTCAGACTTCTAAACCACATATGAAATTAGTTTTGTAGACTGAAGTATATAGAGCCCTTCTGATTGAGACGTATTATAAAACATGCTATATAAACCTTTGAGTCGCAGAATCCAAACTACAAAATGGATAGTGATTAAAAATTGTGCAACTCAAGTTTCTATACATCCAAAGCTAATCTCATAAATATTTTGCTTGGTGCTAAATATCTTGCCTTTCCCCGTCCCAAAGGTTGCAATATTGGGAAGTCATTCAGAAGGCACAAAACAGTGAAGCAGAGACAAGCTTAGCAGTAACCATGTTTGTTTGTTGAAAACCATTTCTATCCAGAATACAGACAAATTATCTTCCCTGATAATATGTGAAGCCAATTCAGAAGGAGAGCACTGCTACCTGCTTTTAATTGGGAATCTTTTTGGATGACACAATAAATAAAAGAGTTGCCACCACCAACAGATGAAGCAACAATAGGAATGGGTAAGCTATTCAGATTGAAAAAAAAGGTTTCTCAAATACACTTAGCCCCAACTTTAAAAATCAAAAGAACCTAAAACCTAAAAAGTTATCAGTTCCAATATTGCCATTAGCTAGAAAAACATATTTTGATCCAACTTTTTCTGTAATAGCTCAACTCTCATTTTTAACCTAATAACAAATGCTGTAAGGTATATTACATTGCATGCCAGTTTGACCCTGGATCAAATCTACTCATCCTCCAGGCTTACTTCTAATTACTATATCTCTCAAGCTCAAATTAATTAATAAGGGAGAGCTGGAATTAAAAAGAAGGTATTTGTGTAGAAAGGAGACAGAGGGCAGGGATAGCATGGGATCTCCTCTTAGGTTATTTGTCAAGGTCAAATGGATTTGTTGAAGCATGTGGTGAGATATATACGGATGTAAGGGAGAATTCTAAGAAAAATTCTCTTTAGTGTTTATTGTCTGGATGCATTTTACATCATTTTTTTTTAGTTATGAGAATTTTCATATTTACAAGTTGTCCAGAAGAAGGAAATCCTCTGAAACATGTAGGCATGTTTCAGTAAGTATTTTGACTCAGATGCCTATCAGAATTTCTTTTTTTTCCCCTCAAATGGTTACTTTTGGAGTCTTCTCCCTTTAGTTTCTTTGATTTGAAATTGAACTGGAAAAAATAACAAGTAGAAGAAAGAAACATTACAGATAACGTAGAGTCCGAATTTGAGTAACAAATGGAATATGACACTGCAATTTGTCCCTAATTGTCACTGAAAAGTGTGAGGGAACAATTGTGCCAACCAGCTCTGTTCATGATTGCAATACAACTTACCACTTTCACATTCTAAATGTGCATGTGTGTGTGTACACACATACATACCCACACATACATATACCCTTCACACTGTTTTCTTTGGGAGTAAGCAACATGGTACAAAGTACAGAAGACAAATAAGAAACAGTAAGTGAAAGAAATTAAAGACATGAGAATGCAAGTATTAAAAATGCCTGGAGAGATATTCAGTGGTGAATCTGGAACCAATAAGAGTCTATAAATACATGGGAAATCCATATGTGCACCTAAGGCAGAGCCAGAAGTGTATGTGGCCAATGCGTGCCCAGTGATTTGGAACAGAACTAAAAGAAGTGATCTTCCTCTGCCATGTTCTGTTAGAGAAAGGTGGGTGGGTGGCAGGCAAAAATTCATCTGCAGAGTTTTTCTCACATATACTGAATCTATGTCCATATGTGTGGATGCTCTCTCTTAGACAAAAACACACCACTTCCTGACAGATGCAGAAAGTGATAAATAATATTCTGATATCTAACCTGTCATCTCATCTGTTTATAAATGTTACATGATGCCCAACAATGATGATGGTTGCAGGATCCATGTTCTCGATTAAAAAGTTTTTCCCCTGTACATTTTCTTGTTTTCATGAAAAGAAGCTATACAGCTAAAATGCGGCACTTCAGCCATTTGGTTTTGATTCACAAGTATGTCATTTGTTCATTCCCGAACATAATTGATTGCTGCAGATTCTACCTGTGCTGTGAACTTTTTCCCCCTTCTGTCAGAAGGCTAAATCCCCACAGCAGTGGATGATAGATTAGGGTTTGTTGCTTAATTCTTAATTACTGCTGCAGAGCCATATGTATGTCATTATGATTAGCTTTCTAACAAAGAACACCAGAGCCTACAAGCAAGGAGTAATAATGCTGATAATTACTTGGAATAGTAAAGACATTGTTTAGCTTTTAATAAAGAGCCTTGTTATTGTTTCTCTTCTCCTGCTGCTGCTGCTGAATCAGTATCTCTACTAGAGTGTCTCAACCTTGGCAACTTTAATATGTGTGGACTTCAATTCCCAGAATTCTCTACCCAGCATGGCTAAATGAATTGAGGATTTTTAGTAGAATAAATTGGCATGACACAGCATAGATAACTATTTTCCTGCACACAAGGATGATGGAAACCAGTGATATCTGTCATTCACCAGTCAAACATAGTATGAATTTTACCTACTGATGAAGCCTATTGGCATCAAGTTTATTCGAATTTATATCCCGCTCCCTCTCCCCTAAGGGACTCAAAAATAATATTAAATGTAGTTTCAATTAACAGCATACATTAGGAGAAATATGTTAAATAACCATTAAAAGGGCATGAATTCATGCACATTTTGTTTACAATTATATGGGGAAATGTACATTAAAATCCATGTATTTTAGTTGAGTATGGCATATAACCGTGATGGCGAACCTATGCCACAGGTGACATGGAGAGTCCTCTCTGTGGGCACGTGAGCCGTCATCCAGTTCATCTGCACCACGCACGTGTGCATGCCTCCCTCCGGCCAGCTGATTTTTGGCCCATTTCTGGACTTCTAGGAAGCCCATTTTTTGCCCTCCCCGGGTTCCAGAGGCTTCCCTCAAGCCTTTGAGAGGGTGAAAACAGCCTCCCCCGGGCTCCAGAGGCTCTCCACAGGGGGCAGGGGGTCGTGCGCATGCGCATGCA
>JAOYMU010000192.1:95581558-95592267 GCA_025802295.1 Psammodynastes pulverulentus | reverse complement strand
ACTACAAATATAATAAATTATCTAGTACTATAAGAAGTAAAGTTAGATTGCTAAAAATTTCTCACCCAGCATGACCTTTGCCAAGATTTCTGGATGTGCCAAAATTAGGAAAAATATAATACTAAAATGTACCACTGTATATGGATGGCAAGAATGCCTTTTTCTTGAAAATACATTTGCCTGTTTGCATCCCACAGAATAGTTAATAATGTAGTCTGACCATTCTTTTTTATTATTCTAATGTCCAGTTTTCTGGGGAAAAGTCCCATTGAGAACACTAATTGCCTCTATAGAACTGCACTATAAACTCTGACAAAAAGGAAATGTTATAAGAATTTCACAATGAGACTATTATAGTCACATATTGACGGTTAGTGACTACATCGATAGATCTTCTGCCAAATGATCTGTCCAAACATACACTCTTCTGGCCTTTCAATGGTGCACCTGTAATTGAGTCCATCCACCTTGCTGCTGGTAATCCTCTTCTTCTCTTTTCTTCCACCCTTTCCCAGCAATATAGACTTCTCAAAAGAATGGAGTCTTTGGATATTGTGTTGAAAATTCGACAACTTTAATCTGGCCATTTGTGCCTCAAATGAGAACTCTGAATTGATTTATTCTGTGATCTATATGTAACCATAGTATTCTTTCCAAGACGACATTCAAAAGTTCTTTCTATTCTGTTTCTTCAAGATCCAACTTTTATTTCCACAGACTGTGACAGGAAAAACCGATGAATATCTTTTCTTCATTGCCTCCCTACTAAATGCTAATCTGCAGTGTATTTCTTGACAGCTGGTTCCTTTACTGTTGATAGTAGATCCTAAAAGGCAGAAGAAATTTGTTCAGTGAAGAGATAATTTCCTTAAGCTTTTATTAATAACAAGACAAAGATAAAACCTTTTGAAACTCTTACTATACAGTTTTATTTCATATTTAATTGGCTTCAATATCTTCAAATAACCAGTACAACAATAAATGAATTATAGAAAATAAGGTCAATATTGAGATGCTTGACCAAATTAAAAATCTTAAAAGTCATAGTACTGACCATTTGTTACATATGGTTTATGCATGATTATGATTCAAAATCTGAACAAGTTAAAGATTGTACCAGTAAATAGATGCAGACTATGAATATATTTATAGAGGCACAAGAGTTGGAATGTCAATGGAAAAATAATATTAAATTTGCTTTAATCATTATATGGAACTGATATAAGATGTTCTACAAATGAATATCAGTCCTATTCTGATTGCTAAAATGGATAATTATTTTTCTAAAAGGTGTTGGAAATGTAACAAGGAAGTTAGATCCTTCTTTCATATGTGTTCACAATATATTGTGAATATTGTAAAGCCCAACAATATTGGAAAGTAACTATAGAATTGGAAAGTAACTATAGAAAGAACCACATTTTGAAAGCTACAATCCTATTTCAACCAGATATAATTTTAATAACTTTTACCAAAATATAAAAATTGTTAAAATACACTAAATTTGGAATTTTATATGTTAATGGCTGCAAGACCTATATTTGCCTTTTATTCAAAAAGATCTTTGATTCCCTGATTCTCTCATTCCTCTATTCTGGCTAACTTAATTGTGGAAATATGTCACAATGTCTAAAATAACACTGTATTTAAAAAGTTAACATAGCAGGGTATTTAATTTTAATACAGACAATTTTAATTGTAAATCATTCTTGGATTATAATCTCATACATGGAATTGTACCACAACCAAAATTTGGGTTTTAGAGCTCAATTTTAACTTGTATATTTAATGGTATTTATGGAATGCATTATTTTCTTTTAATGTGATCAATATTTATTAGCTTAAAGCTTGATAGTGGATCTCGATTGGAAAATGATATTTCATAACACTATAACATTCTAAATATGTATCAAAATGTATTAGTTTTGTGATATCTACCCTGCATTTCAGGATCTCCAATTATTTTTTCTTTTGAGCTTAGTTCTTACATTCTTTTAAAAGATATAATGAAGAAAAGCAAGTATAAGAATAGACAGAAGCTACCCACCAATTTAATATTTAAATGTTGTCATTTCTAAAGCTATTTGCTGCACATATTGTTGTTAATTTGATCTTTTGTATATTTAATTTTAGTCTCATTTTTTTTGCTTGCTTCCTTCCAGTCTAAAATCTCTCTCTATTCTCAGATAGATTGAATAAATAAGGAGAGAATACAGAACTTTACCTCACTCCTTTCCCAGCCAGGAGCAATCTGGTTTGGATCTTTTACTTTGGGCTTCCTACCTGTTTATAGTTTCACATGAGATCAATTAGACGACATTATTAAAGGCCTTTCTATACTTTGTGAAGCACATATGGAGTCTTTTTGGGGGCGGGTTGTATTTTTATGTTTTCTCAGTTAGCCAACATGTATCAGTAATAGTATCTCTTGTTGCTTGGCCTTTTCTAAAGCCAGCTTTAACATCTGGTATCTCTGTTTCCTTGTAGGATTCTAATTTGTGTTTGATGATGTTAAGTGTTATTTTTCTGGCACGTGAAATTAAGAACACTATATAATAGTTGCACATTCTATTAAGTTTTTCTTTTCTTGGTATTGGCATGCGGTCTGATTTCTTCCAATATGTTGGCTGTTGTGTTGTTTTCCAGATTTGCTTTGCATGGTTTGGTTAGAATCTTCACTGACTCTTCTTCCATAACTTACCATATTTCTGCAAGTATTCCATCAATCCCGATAGGTTACCAACTTGATAAAGATTGGAGTTGAAATCTAACTTCATTTTCTAATACTAGAGATTCTTATAAATAGGAAATCTAAACTATGTTAAATGTTGACATCTGTACTAATAGACTTTCAGAACTCTTCTTCCATCTGTGATCTTTGAATCAGTTGCTATCTGTTGGCATTCTTTAACATACCAATTTAAGGTTGGAACCTCCTCTGAGTTCAAAGATCTTTTGGAAGACTTCCTTGTTTTGCTGTATCTGTTTCCATTTTCAGTGTCTTTACAGATGTCACTTTAATATTTCTTATCTTGTCTAACAGCTCTCTGAAATTATTTGTTAGGTTCTTCCTGAGATTTTGTTATTTCTTGGCTTTGGTTCCTCTTCTCTTCTTGGCAATTTCTACCATTTATTCTGTCACCCAGTTTGCTTTCTTCAGTTTCTTGGTCTTTGGCAATCTTTTTTTTTTACATCCAGCCTTAACAATTTCTTTAATTTCATTCCACAGTTCCTCTAGTTCTGTCAAAGAAGTTCAGAGTGATTCCTTGAAAATGATGAATATATGTACAAGATCTTATTATGGAAACGGGTTGGCTTTGTTTGTCTGCTTTACTGTGTCTTGGAACATGCACATGAGCAGTTTGTAATCTGTTCCACAATCAGCCTAGGGTCATGTTTTCACTGTTACAACTTGTATCATTCTAAAGCCTGGATATTCTGCAATGTGAGTATCCAATATCATTTCTATTGCTCTCTTCTTCACTTGTAAATATAAACACAAAACACTTAACTTAAAGGTTTTGGTGGCGAATATCAATTGATAACTTTCCTGTTTTTAAAGTGGGCCCAAAGGCCTCTTTTTACTAGGAAACAGTGAAATCATTATTTTCAAGAAGGTTCTATTTTGCTGTCACAGTTAGATCCACAATGCACTCTGAAGTTACTTGATCTGTTTTTTTCTGAAGAAAACGTTTCTGTTCTTGGAATGCTGTTTCTGCTTCTAGATAACTGTAGCCCTGTTGGCCATTATTGATCACAATTAAAGGTATGAGAATCAACAAACTACATTTTACTTGGCTACAGAATACATGTTTGTCTGCAAAACAGAGTAAATATATCAGTGATCACAAATTATTCAAGCTGAAAAATGGACCATATATTTATGTATATACTCCTACTATGGTATGAGGGTGTTTTCTACTTATTCCTTCCTTCCATTATCCATTTTTGTACTGAAAAAAGAAGTCTCTTAGGACTTTTTCTTGTTCTTTGTATTAGTTCCTAATCCAAGTTGCAAAACCAAATTTTATTTTATTTTTATTTTTATTTTTATTTGCAGTATGCTCATCTAATCTTTACAGCAAGCAAACAATGCATAATGTGACAACGGGTTTTACCAGCTAGCTTGTCTGAGATACTGATGCTGATCTGAGCTGAGGGAAAGTAACTAGCACAGATCATCTAGCTGGCTTAAAACAAGAATCTTACATCTTAAAAATGAAGAAATTGATTAAAACATATATGGATAAAGGGGAATAATCCATAAAAGTTTTTGCTATGATAAATGTTTTAACTTTTAACTTGTAACAAGATCCTTATCAATAATGATAGATTATTATAAGTGATGTCCAATATGTTAATAAGACAATTTCTAAGAATCTGAAACTAGTGCATCAAGCACACTTGTTTCTTATAAAAGCGTATTTTTTAAAGAATACATGCTTTCTGAAACCCACTTCAAAACTTAATGAGACAGAATTTAAGATGAAATTATCAGTGCCTAAGTTAGAATGGTGCTCCCAAAAATCATTATGTTCTTTTTTACCATGCCTCTATGCTCCTTGTCACACAGAAGCTGTCTAATGTCATAGCAAGATTAGAGACCCAGGCTTCCAAAAGCCCTTTAGCCTGTTATTGGCTCATTATTAGTTTAGTTGCTATAATGCCTAAGCCTGTGCTGCTGGGTGTTTAGGCAAATGCTCTACTGAACCCTAGAATTTGATGGTCAAAGAACAACTCCTCTGAGGTCTGGGTTAAATTAAAGCACAGAGAATTTTTTTTTTTTTTATGCCATGAGCTTTCAAATAACAAGTTATAGGTGCCAATTGGATGAGCATTTTTCAGGCTCTTGAGGGAAACAGGCAGACAGGCGGGCGACGATTGTTGCTTATGGTATGCAGTTGTAGGCGCAGCATGTCAGTGAGAGAGGCAGATACAGTAGCACAAATGTTTAAGATTATGTTACATTGATTTTAGATTGATCTAAGCCATTCACTCTCCTAACCACTTATTTACACCGGTCTTGTTTGTAATTTACCTCTTCATCATTGCTCAAAGAGGTAAACAAAACCTACTACTATTTAAGCAATCCATTTGAGAATGGAACCTGTTGATTAACCAACGGTTATCTGTCATCCTTGGAATTCAAGCTTTTCATGAACTTTTGAGTGATCCTTCCAAGCTGCCCTAGTGCAACTTTCAAGTTCATGGGAATGAGCAATATTGATGCTCCCTGCCCTGCTTCCCACAGCTAAGAGACAGCTGTTATTCTTTAGCTAATGTTCTTCCTACGTAAGCTGATTCAGCAGGAAATTTATGACACTTTCCCTGCAGGTCTGAGCATAGTTTTGGATATTTACTAGACAGATTAATAACTAAAGAAGGGTCATAGTCATCACTCAGAGTTTGGATAGCAGGAGAGGCAGGTGGTAGACTCAAGATCAAATATCAATCAATGATGAAAAGAAAATATAAGTAACTTCCCTATTGCTGCCTTCTCATTATTTATACAGTACCATGGGTGTTCAAATCATGTGTTAAAGGATCTTTGTGACATGGATTAAGTATACCACTGTATGTCAGAGAGGAAAGGGAGGGAAACATGACAATACATTGTATTATATTATCAATTATAATAAATAATAAGTATAATTTATTGAAATAAAACTCCAGAGAAGGAGAAACATTTTTCTTGTGAACTTTTTTTTTTAAAATAAAAAGAATATCACTAGCATCTATAAATGTAGGATGCACAAAGTTTTCTATCTTAAATCTCTTTACCTTATTCTGTCATTTCTTATAGATAAGCAAAAGTAAAATTACATCCCAAATGTTTGTTTCATGTGAAACAATCTTATTGTCGGAGGATCTACACCCCCACAAAAACTTTGTAACTTTCAACATAAGATTTATTTCCTTTTCCTAAAAAGGCGAAGATACATAGTCTCTCAGAATTTTTATTTATGTGATTGTTTGAGTATTCAAGTACAAGGAACTTTTCTTCCCCAGCACATTAAGGAAAACTGCAATACTACAAAATATTATGTATCTTTCTGTATCATGCAATGTTCCCTGATGTTGTATAAATTATAAATTATAACTTTTTGTCACTGTTGTGTTTGCTCCTCGTTTACATAGATAGATGCCCAGCACATGTCACAAATATTCCATAACACAAGATTTTCTCCCTTACGGCATTCTTCTTGTTGTTGTTCATAGCACAGTCAGCCAGATGTTTGGGCTGGATTTGGCATTTTTATCCGCCTATTAAGTCCTTCACAAGGACTTGGGGGTTAGGGGGTAGGCAACTGTAGTTGTTTGAAGGTATTAAAAGTATCATTGCAGGATGTGAGCTGTTCCAAGTGAAGCTGCCTTTTGCTATTGACTGATGGTTATTTTTTTCAATGCTGATGGTGTACAACTGATACTCCATATGTTTTGGGATTGCACCCAAAATACCTATCACTATCAGTACTATATTTGATTTCTTTTGCCACAATCTTTCTACTTCTATTTGCAGGTCTTTGTATTTTGAGATTTTCTCCTGTTCTTTCTCTTCTATTCTGTTGTCTCCAGATACTATGATGTCCGCTATCCAGACTTTTTTTTTGTCTTTCTTATCAATGATTGTTATGTTTGGGCTATTATGTGGCAAGTGCTTGTCTGCTTGAATTTTTTTATTATTATGGCAAACCAGCATGTTCATATTTAAGTTCTAACTTTTCATAATATCCTTGCATAAAGACTAGGCAGAAATAAAACAAAGAAGAAAATATGAAAGCTAATTGCATTGTTTACTTTTGAGAAGAATGAATATATAATATGGAGAGAGACAAACATTATCGTGAAAAGAAATTGTGAGTGTGATTAAAGCCAAGAATGGATTCCAAGACTACAATGGTTGAAAGCTGTCAGCTTAAGGCCCCACCCCCAGCCCACCCCAGCTGTTCTCCTGGTTGGAGGTATGTGTAAGACTAGACTTATAATGATATTGTAGCATTGCAATTCAAACAATGAAATAGCAGTAATGAGTCAAAGGTAAGAGGATGGGGGAAAATAAATTTCACATATAGATTGAATTAACTGCTTTTCTGAATAGATAAGAAACTCGATAAGGTCAGTTGGATGTGAGCAGCAAAAGTGTGTTTAAAAGACGCATATAAGCTACTGATTTTGTTGTTTAGAATTGTAACCAATATTTTTTGTTATAAAAGTAATGCAAAGTCCTATGTTCATAAAACTGAAATAATTGCTATTGCAAAGTAAAATGATTACTATGAATACTATTTGGAAAATCGTTATATTAATAATGCCATCCTTTCATCAGATAAATGTCTGCCAATGGTAACATAAGTAAATTAATTCAGTGGGTACGTATATCCAAAATAAATCTTCCATATCCTCACTAAAAGTAGGTCAGAAATTTGGATCAAAAATCCATATTACTTCCAATGTACCTAAAAGAGTTGGCTTTGTGGTTAGGCTCAACCAATCATGAATGTGAGGTGTAAACCATAAGGCCAGGTTTTTGTAACTTCATTTCCAAATTCAGGAAGAGATTTTAAGTCTTTCCAATTGCCAAGAATTTAAGCAGGAGAAAGGAAAAAAAGAATTCATCTTGATACAATTTTATTTTTAAAAAAAGAGAAGAAAGATTTACTTTTAATTTCAGAATCCATTTTTGAATGTGGTAGCAGAATGTGATGGGCTGGCAAAATGCTGTTTGTTCTGCAGCCATGCCTGCAAAATTATGCACCCTTGATCTTTCCATCTGAGCTGTTACTCACAGAGCAGGTTTTGGAGCAAGTTCTGCAGCACATAGACATCAGAATACAGAAATAATGCCTAAAACAGATAGATGGATTCTCACTTGTGTAGCAGTCTCAATAAATGAGGAGAAGGCTTGAGCATGGATGCAGAAGGCTTGAAATGCTGGCTGATATTTTGAATTAAAAAAAGAAATGAGAACTTGTCGACTTAGATTTTGGATATTAGTCTATAAAGTTTTCAGGATTGCTCATGTTAGTCTGTAGACACATACACACACACACACACACACACACACACACACACACACACACACATATATCTGAATGTCAAATTCAAGATTAACATAATTAAAATATAAACTCATGAAACAGAGGCTTTTTCATTTGATATAGCCAAAAATTTGGTATCCCAGGTCAAATTTTAACCAAGGAATCCTAAGTGAACAGAAACTGGCTTAACCTCTACAACAGTGATTTTAGAACTTGGGAACTTTAAGGTATATGGAGAAATCCCATGCTGGGTAGGGAATTATGAGAATTAAATTTAAGACATCTTAAAGTTGCATGGTTGAAAAGCATTGCTCTACATGGCATAAAGTTAAACACTGACTGTGGAACACTTACTTCTAGAATATGTGGGTCTTAACTTAAATCCCTGTTTTTTTTCCACCCATATAATATTTGCTCTGCCTCTAGCTGTCATAGAATCCACCCTATTCTTAATGATTGGCTGCCCAGAGTCACTTTTTGTACTTTTGGTGACCATACAAATTTGATTAATAAATAAATAAGATGTTCTCTTTTCACATACACCATTCTATTTTTCTCCAGAACTATTGTCTGTAGTCGTGACCAACCAGTTCAATGTTCGATTCATCAGTCCAAGCCATTAAGCTCTAAACTCTTTCAGGTATATCCATTTTTCCCTTTTGCATACTTTATGACGAATAGGAAGGCTGTGGAAAGAGTCCTTCTAGCAGTTCTTCCATGCAGTTATACTATAAATGTATGGACAACTGTTCCAGTGTCAGCTAAACTTTCCCACAAGTCATTTGCAGTGATGTGGATTCTGTTTTGCAGCTTTGTTTAGGGAGAAATTCTAGCAGTAACTTTTCTTTGTTCTTTCAGATTTTGTCATGCCTTCAACTGTTTCATACAATGATGTTTCTCCCAGTTGAAATTGCTGGTTTTAGAGATTTCTATATAACTCTGCCCTAATTTGTAAGAGTGAATTGCCTTATTTTCAGATGTCAGACAGCTGCTCAACATGGTTGAAAACAGACAAAATAACAATCATAATCTGATATGTTGGAAGGGCTTGAGGATTTGTTCATTTGTAGAATTGTCTTCACCCACTTATAGGCCTAATGAGTCAATCAGCTTTTTTGGCCCTATTAACAACTTTACTGTAAAAAGAAAAAAGTAGTACTTAATCAACCATCCAAACTTCTGCATCTGTCATATTCACTGTTTTCTTGTTTTGAATCTGTAAGCAACTGCACATAAATAGTATGATTTCAAACAGCCATCTGCCAAGGATGCTTCAATGTAGACTCCTATAATGAGAATGTTGGTCTTGATAGCTTTAAATGGCCCTTTATAGTTCCACGGTATTATTATCCTCTCTTTAAAAAAAGCTTCTTTCTTGGTAGCTTTTTTTAATTGAATCAATGAAAATTAAGGTTCCTTAGAAGTTGGTTTGCTGTTCTGACATTGTTTTAATAAAGAAACCTGGACAGATTAGCCAGTCTGTCCTCTATCTACCCTTCCAAAAGTTCATTGCAAAGTGTGAACAAATAGACAAGTTGGGTTTTCTTATTTTTGTCTTGTCTGCAGCTAGAATTCTTTATTGGCCAAGTGTGATTGGACACACAAGGAATTTGTCTCCAGTGAGTAAGTTCTCAGTGTACATTAAAGCAACAAGTGATAAATCATGATTATAATCATAAAATTCTTTTATCATAAATCATAAGATACAATACTCAGTGATAGTCATAGGATACCATTTAAGCAATTGACATAAATCATACAAGGATACTAAATAAGACAATTTATATAAATCATAAGATGCAAACAACAAAGTGATAGTCATAAGAAGATAAGGAGATAGGTAATAGGAAAGATGAGAATTACTAGATAGTTTAGCAGTGTTGTGAGAATTAATTATTTAGCAGAGTGATGGCATGGGGGTAAAATTGTCCTTGTGTCTAGTTGTTTTGGCATGCAATGGCATATAGCATTGTCATAAGGGAAGATGTTGAAACAGTTAAGTCCAGGGGTCTGTAGTTATTTTCACAGCCCTTTTTCTGTATGTATGTGGTACAGCTCAAGCTTAGGTTAACAACCTATTTTTTATGCTTTCCTCTCCCTTTTATACTAGGCTTTAGACATAGTCCTCCACTATTGAGCCATATTGAGCCCAAAATTATGGTCATAAGTCATGCAGGTCATTAAGCAAATTGCTATGTAATTGTGCCCAATTTTACGGTTTTTTGCACCAGTTATTAATTGAATCACAGTGATTGTCAAGTGAAAACCATAGTTGTTAAGTGAATCCATTGTCTGCAAAGGGTGTTTTTTGCCAGAAACCAGAATTAATAATAATAGCACTTAGACTTATATACTGCTCCATTATGCTTTACAGCAATCTCTGGGCAGTTTACAATGCCAGCATATTACCCTCAACAATCTGGGTCCTCATTTTACCAACCTCAGAAGGATGGAAGGCTCAGTCAATCTTGAGCCCTGTCAGGATTGAACTCAAGGATGTGGGCAGAGTTAGCCTGCAATACTGCATTGCACTGCACCACCAGGTGTCTAAATGCTGGTTTCCAGCAAAATGTGTGGCAAATTATGTGGGACATTGCAAATGGCAGTAAATGTGGATCGGTTGCTGAGCACCCAAAATATGAACACATGAACACCGGGGGGGGGGGGGGC
>JAOYMU010000192.1:95558705-95570540 GCA_025802295.1 Psammodynastes pulverulentus | reverse complement strand
GCATAGTTCTGGCCAATTTGCTAGCCCCATAGCCGCCCCGAAATTCAAGGACGAGCCGCCATCTTGCTCATGCGCGGGCAAGCTAGAATATAGTGTGAATACAGAAAATTAGATTAACTGGATGCCATTATGATTAAGTTGGCTATGACAAGGAGCAGGTCTGCTGACACAGGTGCTGAATCCTTGGGAGAAAGGACCAGTTCTTTGATACACCAAACCTCTCTTAGAGTGTTTCCTAGAAGGAGCAAAATGAGAGCAAGATGCAGAGCAAAGGACTCCTTATTAACCAGCAACTCCTGCCAAACCTTTTAATGTAGCCAAAAGAAGCTATAATATGATTTTAAGCCACACAAAAGCAAAATACAGGACAGTTTGGGCATGAAAGTTAGAGCCAGGATTCTTTTTTGGAATTGTTTAATAGCACTCTTTTGCCAAGTTGAGTGCATATGCTTGTTTCCTCTGTGACTGATGCAAGTTGACTCAAATGATTATAAACAACTGCTTACACTTGAAGAGAAGATTTCGGCTGTAATTACCTTTGAATTTATTCATAATTATCTTTCAGGAAATTACTTATCTCAATTTTTGCCAAAGGGAACAATTGGAAATGGCTCATTTTTCCCCATTTCTGAGGCAGTGGGGCTTCTTTCATTTTATAGGCTCACATTTGGATTGGAGAGAAATTAGACACTTGACTTTCATTCCAGATGTTTTTTTTTCCTCACTTATTCTTTTTTCCCTCTCCAACAAAATTACTGTATAGTTTATACCAGATGAATAGTTGTGTTTTGGTCAGGTGGAAATAAAATGGCCTAGATTTGCACTTCTTGGATATCCCTTCATGGATGCTGAAAATGTTTTTGGCTGAAGTTTTGATCTATAATCAATTTCTAAAAGAAAAAGACGGGGAAAGGAAATTGTGCATGTACACACACATAAAAGCTGCAAGACCACATTACCTCATTACATTTACATAGAAGGCATCTAGTTCAATGGAGTAAGAAACAATCTTGGGGAAAATTGAGATTTAAATGGTCCATTGCCTAACTGAAGTAACACTAGCAACCTGCAGCTAAAGTTTTGGCTAGCTGCTTCAATCCAACATGTGAAATTTAATTTCCTCCTCTCCTCCTTGTCTATATTGTATATGGCTTTTCTGTTCTTTTTCATTCCACAGATTTTTTTTTATTACTCTGTGGTTTGAAATGTGTGGGTTTACACAGTCCAGTCTATTTTATTGCTCACATTAGAAAGACTGGATGTAAATTTTTGCTCCTTAAAGGATTGGGTTTTGTAACATGCCTTTTGCAATTTGCTTATTTCTGCACATTGAAGTTTTTGTCAACGCAAGACAGACTCTAGGGATCCCCGTTCAATGTTTTCAGTGTCATGATCAAGGGTTTGGTTTTTTTAAAAAAAACCTGACCTCAATCATTGCCTATAGAGAGGAGCCAGAGAGAAGATATATATTGGTGGGTTGGAGGAGGAACCTTGATCCTTTCAACCTTGTCCTTATGCCCAACCTCTTCCTCCTTTGCTTTGGTTTCATGCTGTTGTTTTCTAGGCACCACCAATTTTCTTGGAAGAAGAAATGCTCACCTTGTTCTTCCCCTTAACAATGAGAGTTGGGGCTTTCACAGCCGAAGCAACTTTCTTCTCCATAAATTGATGATTGTGATGATGGTTATGGTAATTGTGGTGGTAATGATGACGATCAAAACAAAAGTGGGCAAATTTTATGGTGTCCTATCCTGGTCCTATCATCTTTGAAGTAACATGGTCAGACGGCCATGTTTCCCTTTAAAATAGTTGTCTAAAGAAGAACAATTTATGATTTGAAAAATCAATTTTACAGAGGAGGAGGAGGAGGAATATCATGTAATAAGATTTTCCCATGATGCAACACAGATTTGTGTTGCATCATGTGTGAGGGAAGGAGGAGGAGCAGGGAGAAGAAAGATGGAAAACTGCCTCCTCCTTCCCTCACTCTGGCCACTCCATTTCCAATTTCTGCATTGCAACCCAGCGCCCAGAATCCACTTTGACAACTGGGGGGTGGGGGATGGTCAATCTGGTTCATCCATGGTCAAGTTGGCCATCGCGGGAGACTCATCCCACATGTGAGTGGAGCTAGAAAATGGGGATGGGCCACGTCTCCCACAACAGTCAACCTGACCCTGGGTAAACCAGTTGTTAAATTATTTGAATCCCACCACTGCTGCTATCCCTAGGAAAGTAAGCGTAGGGGCCAATCCCCCCCCATCAACTCTGGATCTGGCCCCTGAGGAAGGAAGTGAACCAGCACAATACAATGTTGTTCATACCTAGTTCTCTGTTCCAGAAGAATACCATGGTCAATGATAATGAAAGCAACTGAGAGATCAAGAAGAGCAAAGATGGATACACTACCTCCATCCTGCTCCTGCCAGAGATAATTCCAAAGTGGAATCAATGCTATTTTGATTCCGTACCCAGCTATGGATCCAAGCTGAAAGGGGTCCAGATAATCCATTTCATCCAATGTCCTCTGAAACTGCTTCCAATATCCTCTGAAACATGACCATCTTCTCAACAAACTTTACTATAAAGGGGAGCCTGGAGAATAGATGGAAATTGTCCTGCATTGTTGGGCCTAGCAACACCTTTTTGAAGAGGAAGCAAACCTCCACCTCTTTAAAAGGAAGAGGGACAATCCCCTTTTTCAAAGAATTCACTACCATCCACATGTCACATCAGGCAAGACCTTAGCAACCAGGATAAGCATTGTATCTAATATATAAGTGGCTGAGGACCTTGCCCATTTCGTCAGGTCCAACAATCAACCCCCCCCACAAATAACTAAGCAACACGTATGTCCCGTCAACCTCCATAAGGTTGACTGGGCCAGAATCTATTTTGATATAGGATACTTTATGGTTAAAACTCAAATTATTTTTTAATTTATAATTTTTCAATTGCAACACAAACACATCATTTTTTTTTTAAAAAAAAATCTAATAATTTTGTACTTACGTTTTTAAAATCCTTAGGGAGAAAACTAGTTTCTCAACAAGAGAAAAGTTGTAATTTTAAAAAATCTACTGGGTCTTGACTCACAACTTTATCTTTTAAGGAATTATTACGTATTTCTGCAGTACTGGTAAAAGTAGGTATGGAAACATTACACTGTTGAAAAGAAGAACATCTTTTAAAACTATTACTGCCTACGTGGTATGCATTTTAATGCTTTATCCTTGTATATATAAATTAAACTTAATTTTGTGTATTTACACTGTGTGTGTGTGTATGTGTTTGTGTGTGTGTCTGAAGTGATTGGCAGTTATTTTTCTGAAAGAGAAAATAACGGTAGAGCAGGCAGGCGAAGTATCCTAAGGGAAAATAGTACAGTTTCATTTAATAGCTCTATCCATTTTTGTTTTTGTTTTAATTTTCCAAGAAAAAAAACAATACAACTATTTTTTTAAAAAGGATTAATAGAGTGGTATCCAAAAATATGTCTATCAATATAACAAAACTAAAGATATGGCTAGGAATTAATGAAAATTATTCCAGCCATTTTATTAAAAACAGTTCAAAAAGCAATAGTCCCAGAACCATAACATCAATATTTAATTAAACTAATCAATGCCAGCAATTAATTAGATCTTAAGATCATAACAACAGCACTTATAATCCCAAAACATGTCTAAATATGACCCAGGCACATTTTGAAACAGCAATTGCAGCAATAATAGATTGAAATATACTGTTATAAATACAAAGAAAATAATAAATGCAAATACAATACATGTATCTGTGATATTTTAAGAACAAAACCAATGGACTCCACAAATATAAAATCATATGACAAGTATGCTGATGGAAAAATTATTATTTATCCATTTATCCATTATTATTTATCCATATAACACATTCCAGTGTTATACTTTCTCCTTTAGGTATGACAGTGGTTGTTGAAGAAATATATTTGTTCAAAATGAGAGGTCAGCATAAAATCCAGTTTTATAGAATCTGTTGAGAGTCATATCAGACCTCAGCATGACATAATTCCTGCTGAATGTGATACTGCACACCCATCTACTGATCTTCACTGATGGCATTAATGCTTAGTGAGAAGAAGCCTAAGGGTAATAAAATATCATACAGGAAAAATTCTCATCATTGCTGCTGCTGTTAAATCCAAAACATTTCCATTTGTATGTTGAAGACCTGGAAAAGACTCTTGCTACTTTGGAATTAGGATCCACCCAATCCAACAAATACTATATAGGTATTTTGTTACACTTCACAAACAGACTATGAAGTAGAATCTCTTGAAGGAATTCACCTCTGACACTTCAGTGGTATTGGCAGTAATCCAACACTGGATGTTGTGTACAACCAAAAACCATGCTAAAATAAGTATTTTTCCCTCTTTGAAACTTCTGCACAGGAAGAAGTACCAATTCACATAGGCAGCTCCAGCCTCTTATCTTTGGGCAGTATTGTTTCAATTTCCTCATAACCTCTATCTCCAAATCTTGTTTTTCTGAATCTCTATAACAGGGGTATCAAACTCGATTTCATTGAGGGATGTATCAGGGTTGCGTTTGACCTCGGGATCTGAGGTGGCATGGCCAGGGTGGGCATGGCCAGCTTGATGTCACTCATGTCAGGGGTACCTGTGGTGGCCCCAGTGCTCTGCCAGCGAAAACAGGCTCCTGTGCTCCCTATTTAGCCGTGATGGTCTCCTGCAGCTCTCTGCCAGTGAAAACGATCTTCAGCAGAGGGCTGTAGAAAGCTGTTGTGGCCAAAAAGAAAAAAAGACTGGGAGAGCCGCACATGGCCCTCCCAAGCTCCATTTTTACTGCCAGAGGCACTGTGGAATAGTCCTTCGCTGTTTCCATGGCAGCCCCATAGGCCAGTTCCTTAGAGCCCACGGGCCTTTGGTTTGACACTGCTGCTTTATAAGCTCATAAAAGCAATTTATAAACTGGTTGATAAGAACAAGATAGAAGAAGAGCAAATTCAGTTCAGTCTCCATTGGAAATGGTTTGTAAATCCCACTGATTTTGGGACAGAAAAGAATTCATTGGCTACTATATTTTATGACAGTTATGATTTGCTGATCAAGCCATACAATACTAAGCCATTATGTATGAATTAGAACAGTGGTGGGATTCAAAAAAATTTATTGCCAGTTCTATGGGTGTGGCTTGGTGGGCGTGGTGTGACTCGGTGGGCATGATTTGGTGGCCGTGGCAGGGGAAGGATACTGCAAAATCTCCATTCCCTTCCCACTCCTGGAGGAAGGTTATCACCGGTTCTCCAAACTACTCAAAATTTCTGCTACCGGTTCTCTAGAAATGATCAGAACTTGCTGAATACCACCTCTGAATTAGAACAGTAATGATGAACTATTTGGATTGGGTATATTAAAAATTTGGAAAAAGCCTAACTTGATTCTGCTGGTGTGTCACTCTCTCCCAAACAAAAGAGAAACAATTCTCTGCCTCCACTCCCTCGCCCACCTCCTCAACATCTAGGCCAGTGGTTCTTAACCTGGGTTTGATCGAACCCCAGGGGTTCGGTGAGTCAGTCTCGCGGGTTCGGCGGAGGTCAAGACACACACTCGACTCATATGATTAGTTCCTAAATATATACCTATGTTTTGAATTTGAAAAAAATCATATTTTATTTTTCCAATTAAGGGTTCGGTGAATGCCCATATGAAACTGTTGGGGTTCAGTACCTCCAACAAGGTAAGAACCACTGATCTAGGCTATCCTGAACAGTGGTACTCGGCAGCAGCACCAAGGCTACCCCTGGACCCAGGTCTCAACTTCCACCACAGAGCCATGCTGTCACTCAAAAAGGTTACCTCATGATGTTTCCCAAGAAGTGTGAGCCTTGGGAAATGGTGCAATTGCCCCTGTGACCCCACACTTCCCAGGATCTGCCACATGCTGTTTGCCTTTTTCTGTTGAGAGGCCTCTGAGGGTCACACAAGACCTTTAGTATTGAAGCATCTTTGGATAATGCTCTTCCACAGCCTCTGCAACATTCAGAAACTGCAGGAAAGCACACCTTGTTCTTGTATGATTTTAAGATGCTTCAGAGGCTATGTGAGAGCATGACCCTCTCATGTGACTTCAAGAAGGTCTGGAGGTTTCAAGAGAGCATACACCATTCTCACACAGCCTTCATACCCTCTGGAAATCATGCAAGATAAGAGTGTGCTTTTGAGAATAGCTTGTCAGGTACTGGTGAAGGCTGGCAGGCCACCTGAAACATCATGGCATCTCACCTTTGATATGCATGTCATCAATTCATTAGCACTGATTTAGAAACTATAATGGTTATTTTTTTTTATGTTATTCTAGCCCAGATTTAAACAAAACCTCATTACAGCCTAGCACAATATGCAATCCCACTGGGGAAATAGAGCTGTTAATCCCATATTAACCTAAGAAATAGCAGTAGCAGATTACTTTATTCATGATTCGGCAAGTATGTGAGTAATTTGCTTTTGCACATATGTGCAATGTAAATTGGACTCCATACAGAATATTAGTTATCTATGGTTTTCCTATGTATCTTACGAATGTGTTAATCTTAATTAGAGATGTTTTGAATGTTTGGCCAGTGTGGTAAATCCTTCACGCGTTGACCTGGTTTGGATTGCAATAGCGAAAAGTTTTTGAATCAACCTCCAGTTTTTCCTCATTATATTTGGTAAATTGATATGTTTCTGTTTTTGTCTAAACCTATTCTAGTCCTACCTATGTCATGGACAAATCGTGAACTATATTGATCACTGTTAAAACCAGCCACATTTTTTTAAAAAAACCAGTTCAGTTTAACTTTATAATCCTGATTTGTTTTCTTGCATGGTAGACAAAATTTATCATACTTTTGAGGTTTACACGTAGGCTGATCTGCGGTTAATTTGTGGCCAATTGAAAACAGAAGCAAAAGTCTTGGGTTGCCTCCTTGTGGCCATTGTGAAGGAGAGGGTGGGTGAGCACACCAAGTCAAGGCATTCTCTCAGAACCAGCCAATTTTGCATTCTCCCATGAAAATGCCTTCCTAGGATGTTTTTGTTCCATCTAGATTTTTCTGGTTTTGGGAGGGAGAAATAATTGGGGAGGGGGAAACATCTGGAGAATATTTCTGATGCAGAATTACCATGACATATTGAATTCCCCTTGTCTTTGCTTCTGCAAGTTTTAGTCTTTCCCCTGAACATTCATACTCCATGACAAATACAGGTTTTGGATACCTATGATTGCTACAATGCTGAGTAATTCAGTCTTAAAAACAGCAACACTAGTTTTCAACTGTTACAAACATTACAGCACTCATACTGTAAGATATTGATGGATAGTTAAGTTTTTCTAAAAATAATAAATTTTAAAATGCTGGATTCAAGGCTTGTATAGAATCAAGTTGTATATAACCAGAAATGCTTTAAAATGGATGCCTCCAATAGTATTCCGTTCAGTCAGTCATAGCATGCTCTTGTTAAGGACTGAGCTGCACTTTTCTTCAGAAAGTGGAATGGGAAATGCCTGTACTGCATGTTTTTTCCTTGACTTTCCTGAGAGACAGACGAGTGAACTTTCAACTCCCCAATAATCTGTAATGTGGGAAAGTTCCATTTTTAGGTTTACATGAAGGAGCTACCTCTGAGAATAGCCTTTTGGCCTGGTGGAAAAAAACTAAAAACATCCCAGGAAGTCACTGAAACCTTGTAGTACTGTGAGAATTTGAATAAAAATAAACACTGGATTATTTCAAGCAAACTCCCTTGAGAAAACAAAGTAGGCTTATTCAGATTGGTTTGTCTAATCTTGACAGAACAAGAAAAATTAGCAACTGATTCCAGGTTTTGAGGGGAGGGAGAAGCTAGTAACATAATGTTGAAATCTTGGAGAAATAAAAAAAAATAAAAAGGAAATGCTAAATGATATGAGACCTGAGACTAGAACAGTGAAATCTTCATGAGAAAATGCAGAGTCAGAATGAATGATTTGGAAAAGGTGTTAGCTAGAATTCTCAGAAGCTTGAGTGTTTGGAAAACTCAAGAGTTCCAAAGAACCAAGGCAGCAAATATTTTCTCAGGAGAATTAATGGTTCAAGTAACAAGAGGAGTTAATATTCATGTCATGAGTTTGTGAAGCTACAAAAAAACTGTCCCCCAGTTGGCAAAAATAAGTGGGAAGCATTTTGTCCTGTTTGAAATTATGATATCTATCAGAAAAAAATACCCTATTTTATTTTATAAAATTGAACTTCATTCTCATTACACCCATAGCATCAATTAAAAGGACATATTAAATAAATAAATAATATCCTGCAAAGGAGCAAGCTATAATAGGTGTTGTTGTTTTGTTTGTTGTTGTTGTTTTGCTTTCCTTCATATTAGCACATTCCAAGATATCTTGATTGGCCCTTTTCAAGGGTTATAAAATTAAAAGCATGTAGGAGAGCCCGGTTATTCACCCCAACCCTGCCTACCTCATCCTGCCTTAAAGAAAAGATCTGTGATTAGGTTATTATGCTATTACAATTGCAATAAGTTTCCTTAATTTCACTGAGATTTATAACACAGAGACTAATTCAAGGCTTTTCTCCTCAAGATGGAAAGATTTGAAGTGAAAGAGGTGGGCAAAATGTATACAGTAGGCATATTTCAGTCTCACACTATGGCTGTTATTTTTATTAACCTTATAATGTCTAAAGGAGGTCTATTTATAGGAATATACAGACTGGCTTATATATGACTAATGAGTTTGAGTTAGATAATTGATTCAATCCATTTGAATTCAGTTAGAAAAATCACCTCAATTCAATTTTCTGAAGGAATCTAATTTGATCTGGATCCAGTTCAAAAAGATGATTCAGTCTAGAGACTTGACAGAATTTCACCGAATCTCTGAAACTTTGCCTGGCTTGTCAATGGTGGGATTCAAATTATTTACTACCGGTTCTGTGGGCATGACTTAGTGGGTGTGGTGTGGCTTGGTGGGCGTGGCAGGGGAAGGATACTGTAAAATTTCCATTCCCCCCCACTCCAGGGGAAGGTTACTGCAAAATCCCCATTCCCTCCCCACCCCACTAACTTGCTTTCCAGCTCTGTTCTCCTGCACAGGGCAACCAAAGAAGACCCAGCCGATCAGCTGGGACTCGGGAGGCAGAGAATAGAGGGGGAGGGGCCAGTCAGAGGTGGGATTTGCCAGTTCTCCGAACTCCTCAAAATTTCCGCTACCGGTTCTCCAGAACTGGTCAGAACCTGCTGAATCCCACCTCTGATACAGAGGCTTCCATGCCCAGCATTCAAATCTTCTTTGAGGCTAATTGCAATCCCTTCCGTCCCATCTCAGCCTCTGAATTCATCATCCGGCATGCTGCTTCCTGCCTTCTTTCATGGAGACACCTCTGCTCTTCGGCTCCTTTTTCAAACAAAGTTTTGTCTCAGCTGGAAAGAGTGGAAAGGGAAGCGTTCAAAACAAGTCATTTGAATTCTGCTCTAAATACCGGCGAGAGGTTGACATGATGCATATGGCATCCAGGAGCAACCCGTAGCATCAACCCGAAGGCCCCAGTGTGGTGCCCTGCCGTCTGCTTACCTGGAAGCGTTTTCGGAGCAGGCATAGCAAGTCCACTTGGTGCTCCCACCTCTGAAGCTCTGGATGACTTTGCCAAGTTTGGATAATTAAGCCCGGCAGCTCCCTTGTGACACCAAGGTTGGATATCTAAGTACGACCTTATGCGCAACTCAAAATGCAAGCGCCAGTGAGATAGAAAATGACAGTTCTCTTACGAGGAAGCCTACACGGCTAGGGTACTAATTAAGCAATTAGGAGAAACTTTTCATCAAAGCCGAGTGTAATGACAGGTTAACGCAACCTGGGAAAGGATCGGTTTTTATTTCTGCCTACGCCTAGCTCGAGCCAGATAACTTTGACGGATTGCAAGGTTGATTTAGCTTCCTAAATAATGTGGTGTCTTGATGCAGAGAGTAATATCTGAGCAGAACAGAATAACAGAGTTGGAAGGGACCTTGGATTGGTCTTCTAGAACAGGGGTCTCCAACCTTTCGGACCTCAGGGACCACCAAATTCATAATTTTAAATCCTGCGGTCCACTAATAGGAATTCAATATGCTGCTCGCTGGAGTGCCTGGTCTCCCAGTGTCAGGATGGGGTCCTTTAAGCACTTAGCTGCCTGTTTCTGCAACCTTAAACACTCAAAGAGTCATTTGGACCCATTTCCCACAGAAAACAAAACACTGAGATTTCTCATCTCTCTCTCTCTCTTCTCTCTCTGTATCTCTCTCTTTCTTGCTCTCTCTCTCATCTCCCCTTTTCACTCTCATTTCTCTCTCTGTGTGTATCTCTCTCTCTTTCTCTCATCTCTCTTTCCAGAGCTCTAGTCACAGGACTGGCCCATTGGTCATCCTGAAGCTGCTCCTCCACCCAGGTGTGCTGCGGACCACCAAAATTTTCTTGCGGACCACCAGTGGTCCCTGGACCACTGGTTGGAGACCTCTGTTCTAATCCAATCCTCTGCTCAGACAGGAAAGGAAACCTTCTACCATTTCAGACAAATGGTTGTCCAATCTCTTCTTTAAAACTTCCAGTGTTGGAGCACCCACAACTTCTGGAGGCAAGCTGTTCCACTGGTTAATTGTCCTCATGGTCAGGAAATTCCTCCTTAGTTCTAAGTTGCTTCTCTCCTCGATTAGTTTCCATCCGTGGCTTCTTGTCCTGCCTTCAGGTGCTTTGGAGAATAGCTTGACCCCCTCTTCTATTTTTTTATTGCAATGGCTCACATCAGGTTGTATAATTCTATGTTGACATGTAAATAGCTTATTCCTTCTGAGGAACTGCTCAGATCCACCATTCAGCGGCCTTCAGATCCTTTTTGAGCGAAGCACACAACTCGCATCCAACACGTTTCAACCAGCGCTTATCAGCACTGCAAATTATTTGGCCTTCTGCAAGGAATAGGAATGCAACTCTGCGACATTCCCTGTTGTGCTGTTGTGTGTTCCCTGTTGTGTTGGAATCCGTGTAATGGGACCGTCTTGGTAGAAGGACAGATGCTGAAGTCGGGGAGAAATGGGAACGTTGTTTTCAAGCATCCTTGCTGGGTTTACTATTAACGTACAGGTAGTCCTCATCTTACGTCCATGCCAAACATTCTCGATCTCTCTTCTGAATCTCGGCCAGAGAGAAATCACATCCAGGCAAACGAGGCAAAGGAAACAAAATTGTGTGCCATAATGGGAATCGAGGGAACAGAATGAGAAGGGGGGATGAGAAGGCAGATGAAAATGCGAAAGACAGAGGAGAAAAGGGCTCGTGAATGGAATCCGATCGATGAAAGTTGGGGAAAGGAGACGTGATAATTTGCGGGCCAAGTTGACGAAGCAGCAATTGGGAACCCTGTGCGGGCTCAGGAGTCGCCATTCAAGTTGCGTTGATAGGACTGGGTTAGTGGTTTCTCTCACAGCAGTTGAAAAACATGGTTCGATTTGTTGGGGTGGAAAAACTGGACAAGCTGGCCGATTTCAGAAGGTAGGATGGTGGCCTTCAACGGTCCCATAACTTGTCCAAGCCTAGGAAAACAAGATGAGGAGATATCTTGAGGACCCACTAACCAAACTTCTCGTACATGGATGGATCATGCTCTGTCTAACTGGTTTGTCCTTTGTTGGATGTCCTTCCCTTCCTTTCCCTTCCTTTCCCTTCCTTTCCCTTCCTTTCCCTTCCTGCTTCCTCCCTCCCTCCCTCCCTATATGCCTTCCTTCCTTCCTTCCTTCCTTCCTTCCTTCCTTCCTTCCTTCCT
>JAOYMU010000192.1:95402569-95415055 GCA_025802295.1 Psammodynastes pulverulentus | reverse complement strand
TCACAAACTGAGGACCACATGTAAATGAATGAATGAATGAATGAATGAATGAATGAATGAATGAATGAATAAATCTGCCCTTAAAATAAATAAATTTCAATATAAACAGAAATTGCTAATTTTGTGAACTAAGAAGTGGAAAAGGCTGGGGGGGAATGAAAACAAGGGAAAGGCATTGCTTATTTGACTGCAAAAGTCAATCTTTCAGCCAATATTACATGTTCAAGAATGTAGCATGTCTCAAACAAATATAATTAAACATTATAACCATGAAAGTAGGTATCATGTACTGTACAATTCAGTCTAAATTTGTTTAATGTTTTCTACAGTATTGCAATTTACCAAAGGATCTTGTCTCTGCCAGAGAATTCAGATTTTTAGTAGAATGTTACTCCTTCTTACTTTTCCTTTGCAACGTTTCTTTTAATATACAGATCGTGTGCTTTAATATGTTTTTCTATATTGTTGAGAAAGAAACAAAACTAAATTCACATTCAAAATAAATCAGGTAACAGAGCATTTTGGCCTGCATTTCAAATTTGAAGAGAGCTCAGATTTAGGATAAAAGGCAATCTGACTGTTAAATCTGTCACCTGCTTGATCATGAGAACCTTACATTTAAACACCCTATTTTTAAAATATGCCAATTACGTCCACATTCCTTAGGAATATTTTCTATTGTTTTCATAAGTCAATATTTTTAACTTCTATTCTGGCTAGTAGCCTCAAAAATCAATACACATACACATTCACACACACCTAGATTTAAATCAAGACATAGTTTTAAATTTTTGATTTTCAGTTCTAGATAGCTTTACAAAAACAGTCGCAATTGGGTAATATACAAATATGTAGTCATGATCTGATATGTCCACAACACAGATTAGAATAAATATTTCACAGGAAACATATAAATTGAAAATGGCATTAAATAGTAAGTTCTGTCCTCTGATATCACTTTAGTAGTTCACAACAAATATATAAGTAACATGTTAGTGTACATAATCTCATTTTGTTCAGCATCTTAGGTACCATATTGTACAAAGGAACAACTTTTAATCCTTGGATTTTTTTTTCCTCTGATCTCTGCTCATCTTTGACATTGTAGTAAAACTATACATCTTGATTTGTTCAATTTTTCCTTGATATAATGCAGGTATGCAGGAAGATCTTAAAAAACTGGCCTCTTGTTTTTCTGAGATACCATTTTCTTTTGTAAACAGTGGATGTTCCTACAGACTTTATTAGCAATTATTTCTCATATCACTTATAATGCTTAGAAAGTTTTGATGTAGAGTATCAATGAAATTTTTGATCTTATAAGGAAGTATAAGAATAATTGTTAAAAAAGAAACACTAACTCTGGTTTGTGAATTGAATAATCCTGGTATGAAAAATATTGTGTTCACTTGTATACTGGTTATTGCCTTATTTATGAAGACAATTCAGCAAAGAAAAAAAAAGTCAACATTAACTGTAACTCTTCTGAAGCTGCTTCATGAGTAGATGGTGGAATTCAAAACTGTCAGCCCAACAAGGAAGACCAATAGAAAAAATCTACATCAAGATGTAATACACTATATTTGGTTTGTACATAGTATGTTGTGTAAATAAAGCCAGCGGTTGATATATTTATGTATGTGTGTGTAGTTTTTGACTTAAGACTATTTTTTCAGAGCCTGTTCAGAATTACAACAGCACTGAATGGACTTTTGACCTGTACCTAAAGTTATGGCCACTGCTAGGTCCCACCACCCTCCCCCTCCTCATCATGGCATGGTAAGCTTACCTTTTCTATAGATTGCCTTTGGGAAGAAGTAGCAATAGCAATAGCACTTTGCCTTATATATGGCTTCAGGAAGATTTATAGCCCTAAGCAGTTTACAGTCAGCATATTGCCCCCAACAATCTGGGTCTATTGTTGTTGTTGTTAGCTACAAAATCGTGTCCGGTCCATCGCGATCCCATGGAAAATGCTCCTCCAGGCCTTCCTGTCCTCTACCATCTTCTGGAGTCCATTTAAGCTCACGCCTTCTGCTTCAGTGACTCCATTCAGCCACCTCATTCTCTGTCGTCCCCTTCTTCTATTGCCATCAATCTTTCCCAGCATTAGGCTCTTCTCCAGTGAAATCTGGGTCTACATTTTACCAATCTTGGAAGGATGGAAGACTGAGTCAAACTTGAGCTGGTAAGAATCAAACTGCTGGCAGTCAGCAAAATTAGCCTGTAGTATTGCATTCTAACCAGTGCACCACCATGGCCAATCCACCTTCCTATACAGAGGTCACATGGTGCCATTCCAGAAGTGGGCACCATTTTGGAAATGGCTGCAATTCTCACAATCTAAGAATTGTGGCAGCTCCTAAAATGGTGTCCATTTCCAGGACAGTACCATATTGTATAGGAAGGCCATGGGGCAGATTGGATGCTTCTTTTTCCCGAAAGTGATCTTGGACATTCCCTCAACACATTAAGTGGTAAAAAAAAAGATATTCCCTAAAATCAGTCGCCTTTTGAAAGCAGAACCACCTGATCTGCCCCATGGCCTCTGTGTAGGATGACATGGTGCTCTCCCAGTGGCCAGAAAGAGGTGGACTAAAAGACAGCACTGACACATTAATCAAAGCAGCGTAAGAACAGGTATGAAGCACCAGATCCATAGAAGCAAGATCTATAGATACAAACTATGCAGAGGTACAACTATTCAGAAGCCTCAGAGATAGTCCAACACTTAGTAGCAGGAAAATTCAATTAAAATTATGACTAAAAACCTAGGTAGGAAGATATTTCTCATTACTAAAAGGTTGTACAGAAATATAAACCTTTATGTACTTTTCTAGAACACTAGATCCCTTCTTCAAATTTATTTCAAAATGGCTGTAGCGGTAGAGAACTGCATTCATAAAAAACCACTACATTGATTTATAAATGCTAGGATTATCTTATTAAGATTATACATTTTTGAATGATATATTTTATTTTTATATTCCCCCCTCAATAATTCAAGGAAGCATTTTTCCTTAATTTTATCCTGCTACTGCTCATGAAAACTGATGCCCTATACCTTTTTATTCCCTTTAAAATTCACAAATACTATCAAAGCAATAGCTACACAATTGTAATGAAAATGAAATGAATGTAATGAAATCCACAATTCCACAACCAACTCTTGATGTAGACTGAGAACCAATATAGCCAATGGTTAAAGTGCTGGACTAGTAGCAGGTAATCCCAAATTCTAGTTCCCCCTTAGGTACAAAGGTCAGTTGATTGACTTGTGCCAGACTCTAGATTAAATACTCCAACAAAGTTTACAGAATATTCAAAAAAGACTTTATTAAAATGGGTGTCTGTTAAACTTTTATATAAAACTAAGGCCACAGCTAATGTTAAAATGTCAAAAAGTTTTATGATTTAATTTAAACATTTTATACAAAGCTATTTTACAAATGAGTACTCAAACAAACATGCTTATTCTAAAATTTAATGATATAAAATATTAACCTCTCAATACATATACTTTATATTTCTTTTGGTCCTTTAAAGATTTTTTCATGGCTCCTGCTATAGATATTAACTGAAATAGAAATGTTGCAGCTTCTGAAAACAATCCTTCCTTTTTGTATCAAGTTCGTTTCTTGAAATATTAAACATCCCCAGTCATAATAGCAATAAACTCCTCCTGATTGACTGTTAAAAAGAAAAAAATACACATGTACAACATTCTTGTTCAAAAAAATTTCACTCAAATTAGCATCTCAAACTTATTTCATTCAGTTAAGACAGCTTATCTTGATATTTTTTCTAAAAGGAAGTAACATAATCTAATTTCAACTGGAAATCTTGCAGTGCATCCTTTTAATGGATGGATAGTATTTAATAGTAGAGGGAACCAATTATTATTAAGAAATTAAAATAATATAACCATCCTAAGCACCCCAAATTACTCAGGGTATAAAAAAAGTAATTACCTTTTTAAAAAATTGTTATGCTATATATTGTTTCAACCATAATTACCACTCGACTTACAACCGTTCATTTAGAGACTGTTCAAAATTACAATGGAACTGAAAAATGTGACTTATGACTGTTGTTCACATTTACGACCATGCACCATCTCCATGTGCCAAAATTCAGATGCTTGGCAGCTGGCTCATATTTATGACAGTGTAGTGTCCTGGAATCATGTAATCCCCTTTTATAAGCTTTTCACAAGCAAAGTCGATGGAGAAACCAGATTCACTTAACAATTGTGTTACTAACTGAACAACTGCAGCAATTTACTTAACTGGGGCAAGAAAGGTCATAAAACAATGAAAAACTCACTTAATAACCGTCTCAGAGTTATTAACAGAAATTTTGGGCTTGTGGTTGTAAGTCAAAGACCACCTGTACATCCAGCTGCTTTAAATCTTAGGTTTAGACATATTTTTGTTGGCATTTGTTTATGCTAACATCCTCACTTTTAAATTGAGAAGTAAATTTCATGCTTATTTTTCAGTTATTTATAACGTAGCAAAAGTTAATTCCAATATATTTATTCATTCTACACAAAAGAAGAAAAAGAATGGACATGCTATCAGCATATGCCAAGGAAATTCTCATTTTGAATAGGAAGAAACTACCACTGTAGATTGCTTTTCTAAATACACTGGAAGCTTGTAGGATTTGTATTTTGGGGATATTAGATTCAATTATTTCCATAGATCTCATCATGAAAATATTTCAAAGACAGAAAAGAGAGTGCACAAATATTTTTGCTTCTCTGATCCAAAATTAGAATTATGCATACATATTCAGAACTTACTTTCTCCATCACCATCCTTATCAAATTCTTCAATCATTGCCCGAAGTTCTTCATCGGTCATGTTTTCCCCAAGTTCTCTAGCTACACGACGCAGATTTCTTAAGCTTATTTTACCTGAATCATCATCATCAAACAATTTAAACGCCTTGAGTATCTCCTCATGTGGATCTCTTTCAAGTATCCAGTCTGTCACTAAAATGGAAAAAATAAAACATTACATCTTTTACCAAAACATTTTTGTATTGCTGGAATTGTATTCTCCACCGAAATAATTTTACCTTTGTTTCATACATCAAGTTTATGACTTAATTAAGAACAAACATAAAATATCATAAGGCATGATTAAAGTTATTTTTCCCATAAGTTAAGTAAAATAATAGAAAATATAGCTTGCATTTTGAAATCCTGATGATTTGTTTTCTCCTGCTTCACTTCTAATATATTAAAAAACTGTCTTTTTCAATAGCTTAATGTTTTCATATCTGTTAAAATACATATAAATTAAACTATGATTGCCAATTATTACTTTCTTATCAGTAATTTGCTTAAATTCCAACACCTACCAACTTCATTAAAGTCATCAAAGGAGATTTTCCCACTTCCTTCCCGATCATAATCTTTAAGTATCTTTAATACATCTGCCTTTTTCACATCGAAACCTAAGGCTCTCATTGCCACCTTCAGGGGAAAGACAGAAATACATTTCAATTTGGCACATAAAAATAACTTTTCTTTGTAAATTAAGTTTAGATAAGAGGTACTATAGGAATAGGAAAACCACAAAATTTGGGAGAAAGCATTAATTCATTATTTTCCAGGGACACAACTATAAGTGAAGATCCTTTCACCTTGATAGCAATAACAAATTAAACATGACAAATAATTTAATTGATTAAATATATTTTTCAAATCTGTCACTTTATCTGATTATGAATTGATCACTTCTAGGAAACTATCAGGAGGGCAAATGTTCTACTCTGAGGAATCTAGCACTACTGAATTCAGGGATAGGAGAAACCACCTAAATAGCCTTTCTTCTTTCATTTCCTCTGATCTGGAATCAGTCTGAGTGGGGGTGGGGGGGGGGGGGCAACCATGATATTTCATTTTAACAGAACATCACACATTACGGTAAGAGTTTCTACAATTAAGTAAAAATTATTCATGTATCTTAATTAGTGCTCATTAGATTACTACAATATTATTTACAGAACCTCCTGCCAACACTGATAGCTCCCAGATATGTGGTCCCCAATTCCCTAGATTTTAAGTAATAATCAAGGTGACTAGAAATTCTAGATTGGTCCTTATATTAAGAAACCACCATGGTTGGAAAGCACTGCTTTCTATGATTCTGCCTTTTGGAAAATGTCTACAATGTCAACTAGTAATGCAAGATTGTAATTATTCTGAAAAGTTTGATGAAATTACCTAAAAAAACCTATGTCCTCCAATAGGAACCCACTCACAATCTTAAACTATAACCTGATCAATTACATACAAAAAACCATGCTAAAGTTAGAGAGCCATATTTAGTAGCAAATTTTTTTAATTTTATATTTCACATAGATTTGAATCTCAATTTAATTTGTAAGAAAGATGACAATACATATAAGGTGACTCACGATTGGTCCTTGTATTAGGAAACTATTTCTAGTGTTTTCTTTACTTTTAAAATTTGTGACTGAAGTAGTGTGGAATTGAAATAAATGTGAGTCTGCTCTAGACCTGCCCCCTCTCCAGTCCCTTCAGACCTTTACTGGATTGGGACTTAGTTGAATTGACAAAACCTTTAGTGTTTTACTTTTTGCCTCTATAAGATGTACTTAGGCTTTAAGATTCTGTTGTAAATATTGTTCTTGGCCATACTTCCATCTCTATGTTTCAAAAACTCTCCTGTCTATAACATTTAACTGGGTGTTAGGGCAAAGCATTTTGAACCAAAGTACCTCAGGTGGACCAATTTATAGAATGAGTCCAAAATCCAGGACTCCCATGGAATTGAAATTTGGCAAACTTTATAAAACATTTTATGATATAAAATTATCATAAAGCATTTTATGACATAATACAAAATATGATAAAACATTTCTTGTGGTCAACTCTTAATATTTCACTGTGCTATACAGTTCAACATGGAGTACTTTCAAGGCAGATTCATCTCTCCCTGAATTTTTAAGAACTTTTCAAATACATTAGAAGCTCTGACATAGTTGAAGATACTGAGGAAATACCTCTGAAATGATGACCCAAGAAATCACAAGTTGTTTAATGTTATAATATTCTAACAGCTTCTTGCCATTCCTAAACTAACATGCAATTAACTACCTATTATAGGAGTACAATATTGAATATTTGAATACTAAGTCCAGTCATCCAAAATTTCAAAACAAAGTATTAAACTTTTAAAAGAAAATGGATTGCCTTTAGCTCATGATAATCTATAGCATTATCTTTATCAGTGTCAAACAGTTCAAAAGCATCTTTAATTTCTTGCTTCTGTTCTTCAGTTAATTCTCTTCTTTTTTTTCTCTTGGTTTTTTCAACAGCAAATTCAGTTCTAAAAAAAGAAAGAAAAATGTGTAACCATTGTACAAAAATCATTTGCCTTAATTATCAATTAGCAAACTGTGTAGATCTAGAACCCATCTTAGTAGATAGATATTATGGGCTTTTTGATAAATAAGCAAATGTCACTTCCCATGAGATCTGATTTTATGTTATATCTAGCCATAAAATTCATATTTATAGTGTAAATATCCTTCAACTGAATTACAAGCTGTACATATACTCCAAATTCTGAACTCCAGACTCGTAACTTTTCAGATTCACATTTATTTTGTAACTTTTGCATATATTATTTGCCTCCCAATCCTCACTTGCCCTGTTTTATGTATCGGCAATGCTATAACTGCATTACTATTGTAACAAGATACAGTACATGGAAAGTTATCTATAATACCTCTGATTATGCTAGTGAGCTTCCTACTTTTGCTTTAATAACTACAAATATCCATTTTGCGTCAACATTCAGTACTAAAACAAATACCTTTTTGCCAAATTTGTGGATAATCTGCTAATTCTGATGAGATTTAAAACTTCCCATCTCTAATTCATCCCATTCCCCAAATCGATTTAGTTACATCACTTGCCACATGATTGGTTCTGTTTAAGATTTTCCTACCGACACTTCTTTTAAAAACTACTTTTAAAAAATTTAAATTATAACTACCAGCAGTTATAAAGTTGAGGTGTTTTAATGTAAATTACCATTTTAAAGCTACCATATGAATACTGTAAATGAATTAAAAAAATGTGTGGTGGGGGGTCGGGAAGGAATTGCAAAATCTGATGGGCAATCATTCCAAGGTGAAGCTTCCTCTGACATCTGGTAACCAAACGAGCACATACACGTCTTTTTGTTTTTTTTAGCAAAAGCATGGAAACAGTTCACACTGCCTTCTTAAGCAATTTGCTTCACATTTTCCTTTCTAATCTACAGCTTTGGTAATTATTTCCCCATCTCCGTACTAAACCAAGTCCGCTTAGATTCTCTTTCGAGATTCTGAATCAACTCAGAATACAGGCAGAAATCATTAACCCTGCAATTGGGAGGGTGGGGAAGAGAGAAAATGTGTAGAAAAACCTCAGCACAATAAACACGTGGAGACAGAACTCCGCTCAGTTTGTTCCCGCAACCATCGCGCGCTACGGCAGATATCGCGACAAGCGTCGCACGCGAGGGGAGAACGTTACGTTACCATAGCAACAAGAAGCGAATCGTTACTTGGGCTCTCCGCTCCTCCCGAACGTTGTTCGTACCCACCTCGTTACCAAATTCATTCTCCCGGTCTCCCACCCCTTGAACCGGACACCAGGCGGGGGAAAGAGACGTATCTCTTGTAATTATGGTCAACTAAACCCGAAATTCAGACTCGACAACAGCCTTATCTCAAAAGCGGGACGTAAACCCAAGTCTCTCCGCCAACAATGCCGCTTCCCTCTTCAGATTTCAGCTACAATTGGACGTTACAACGCCTCTTTGTGTGTAGCCCAAAGCGATTGGCTAAGACGCCCGTCAATCAAGCTTCAGGCCTCCCTCCTTGTCTACTATTAGGTTGGAAAAGCGCCAGAAACTACCCAGAAAACACTGCGAATTCAACGTCATAGTGAGGGTAAGATCGAGGAAGGCAAGGGGTGTGAGCAGTGGTGACGTAGAGGCTCCGCCTCTCCGAATTTGAACTGTTGGGAGTTCCAGGACTCTCATTGAGTAAAGTGCTTGATTTAGTTTGTTAGCGTCTCCTTCCGTCAGTACAATGGCTTTTAGGAGGCAGAGCTGTACTATTGTGTATTGTGTAATAATTAGTTAAGTTTACATTTAGCAATAAAAATAACATGCCTGGTTTGGGCACACTGTATATGCTGTGCTGGAGCAGGTGGTGCGGGGGTTATGAGTTATGCTTATCATACAGCGAGATAAGTATGTCTTGAAAATATTTGGAATTCTGAAGGTCAATAGAAAATAAAGGGAAATAGACAATGAAACCAACACAACTGAGCTCAGTGTAAATTATAAATTAGGTGACTGGCACCAGGGATTGCACACTTCTATTATGCAACTTTAAAAATTCATTTTATCTTGCCTTCTTTTATTTTAGAAGATTATGTTCCAAACTTTCCCTTTGTGCAGAAGATGATTATTAAGTTTTAAGAAGGATTGACAGGGGCATCACGGATTACATGATTCATTTTATGCAAACCTTGCAAGTCAGTGTTAAGTTTATGGAAAGTGATACCAAGCAAAATACCACTTGGCAATTGCAACTATTTTATTTCCACTTTTTTTTCTTTTTAATCTTCATTTTTGTGTTTATCTTTTAACTTTATACTTTAAAAAAACCCAGTAAAACTATATCAAGCAACTATTTTCTATCTTCCTGTATGATTCAGGCATTCAAAGAAAAAAATAGTTGATCTACCAGGAAAAATCCTTTACTATCAATTAAAATAATCAAAAGTATGTAATGATTTGTACTTCCTAATCAACTACATTAGGAAGGATAATATGAAATATAAGAAAGGAACAAACTTTAAAAACTGCTTTGAGGTTATGAAGGTTATTCAATTTCTTGATTGACTGAAAATAAATGTTTAAATCCTTTGATCCTGATTTCTAAACCAAGTAGTCTTATAGAAGTTTTGGAAGCAGGTAAAACTGCTTTTATGGGGTTATTTTTTTCGGTGGTGGTGGTGGTTGCATGCTTAATTTTTATGCAAACTTATTTGTATGCTAATTATAGGACTAAGCCTCACATCCTGTTTGCTGGAGCACAGATACTAACTATATTAAGGGTTTTTATGGCTATGCCAACATGTTGCTGTCACATCCCCAGCCTACTACTCAGGCAGCCCATAGTTGCTCTTCCCCTTTGGAAGTGACATTTTCAAAGTGCCCTGGCAATAAGTTTGGGCATACATAGTTATGAATAGACATCACTAAATTCCAATTGAACTGACAAGTCTGATGTGGTAGACACCATCTTCACATGGTTGCAGACCAATGAGCATCCGTGGTCATTTGACTTCGGTTATGAGGATTGAGATACTCCATTATTTTCTCTCATTAAAATCCCAGGAGTTTGATCGACCGGGCAATCAGGAATTCTGCTATCTGGTGCATAAGGTATGTATACTGCATACCGGGATATAAAAAAGGGAGAAATGTTGAGACACATATACACATGCATTTAAATAGGAAGAGGGAAGTAGAAGGAAGTAGTTTTTTCCTGGCGAAAAATAACGCTGACTTCATGAAGAAACAAAGAAACCTGCCGAAGCACAATGGCATTAAACAGGATTCAGGATTATTTCAAATCAACTCAGGCAGATTAGGGGCAGGGGTTATTTGATAGGGTTATTTATCTCTTACAGGGGTGTCAAACTGGCAGCCTGCAGACTGGATGTGTCACACGCAGGCCATGTCCACCCCAGCTCCACGAAGGGGAAAAGCGTTACATCATGTGATGGCAACATGACACTGCAAGTTTGACACATGTGCTTTTAAGAGTTACATTCCCATGTTCCTGCAGTAATCTGGATGACCTCTAGGTGGCAGTATGCTCAACATGGAACATTAAGTCTTGATAGTAACAGCCCGCAGCAGATGGTAAAAATAAAGGCTACATAAATCATAAAACAAAGGTTTTAACTTCCAAGCCCACCCCACCAAAAGTTCAGACGATCAGCCTGTGGTGGATTTTCCAGCCACCAAATCACTGTCCTTTAATTAAATTCTTTGAGGATAGCAAAACTTATAATCTAAAAATGAAAGTAATTCATCAGGAAATGTTGTTTCATATTTATTAGTTTCCCAAAATAATGTTTAAAATGGAGTTATTAGATTTTTTAAAAATAGGTTTGTAATCAATTTTAAAATTCTTTAACACTAGTTCAGTCATAGCCTTATTTTGATTTAAATTCTGTACATATGTAAACACAATTTTAGATAATCATAGTTAATGTGATTCTGAACTACATTTCTAAAACATGGAATTTGTCATCTTAAGAAGAGCTTTGGCTCTGTCAAAGTTGGGGCACAACCAAGAGGATAATTTTACAGAATTGGAAAGAAGCTTACTGTCTTAATTTTAAGAAATGCTTTCCAGGATATGAGTATATCATTTATTTTTGTAATGTCTCAGTAGTTTTAAAAGGATAAATGAAAATGGGAAAAACATTTAAATTTCAACAGCAATTTAACAAATGTTGATCTTTTATTTTGCCACGCTGGAAAGACAAAGGTGCAGTCTATCTTACTTGTGTAATATATAACTGCACCACCAGATGGCAGCATCAAATAAATTGTTCAGCACACATTGAACAGACTGGAATTCTGAAATCTCAATGATTTCACCCTTATTCTTTAGTAAGATTATTTGCTTTCATGGTGGCAATAAATACATACACCACTCAATTTCTCTGTAACTTTTGAAAACCAAGTTTTAACTTACTGATCTAGAACAAATGGACAAAACCATATATTCATTTGTAAGTATTAATATGACTTCAGCATAAGAAAAATTCCAGTCCAGCATCTTTCATATATTCGGTTAAGCTCCCTTAATTCATCACAAATTAATGTATATATTATGCACCCTGTGTTGATAGAGGGAGAGGCATCCTCAGTATTTAGAATGGTTATCAAGAAGATATTTAAAAATTTAAGTATTTTTTTAGATATTAAAAAACCCCAATCAATTCAACAGAATAAGGATTTGATGCAAAATAACATTGTACTTAAAATTTTGACTCTGAAAACCCCTATATTTATATCATCATGAAATGAAGGGTTAAGCCATATTTTTTTTAAAAGATATGCAGTTGATTATACTAGCCTAATTTCTATAATACTCAGAGTAGTGAACTAAGAAGAAAATCAAGATTGATTAAAGGGTAGATACTGTAGTTAATATATTTACAATAAATGTAAAAAGGCCATGTCTAAAACAACAGCAAGATATGAAAGTCTTACAGAAACAAGATCATCCTGAAAATGATACAAATGATATCACTATAAGGAATAGCAGAATTTTGAAGAATCCAAAACAAACTTCATTCTTAATTACTGTATGACAAGGAGTTTTTCTGTGGGGTTTTTGTTTTTTTTTTTTTGGGGGGGG
>JAOYMU010000192.1:95373736-95388813 GCA_025802295.1 Psammodynastes pulverulentus | reverse complement strand
GTACATTACAGTGTAAATGAGGACTATAAAAACTATCTCTTAATCAACATTCCATACTTTTTGGTGTGGCCCCACTGCCAGCAGAAAAACCAAGTCTTCAAGGCTTTCTGGAAGGATTACAGTACAGAGTCAGGGTCATCTGGAACTCAGTGGAGAGAGATTGTGTTCCTTAGGGCAGGTGCCATGAACAAAAATACATGCTGCCTAAATCCCACTAGATGGCATAGTTTCATAAAAGGGATTTGGTGCATGCAATCCTGTCAGATCTGGTAGGTCAGGTGGACACAACACAACTGAGGTCAGACAATCTCAAATAACCTGGAGTTTATGTGGAGCCTTATAGGTAACCAGCAGTACCTTCAATTGCACCCAAAAAACCAACTGGGAACCAGTGCAGTAGTGTTATGGTAGCATTCAAAGGTACACCCAACATTGCAGGTATTATAGCATTCAGAAGCTGATCCAAAATATATTCGGGACCGCTGCATTCTGGAGTAGTTTCTGAACACTGCTCAAGACAACCCTAAATCTAATAAAATTGTGTTGCACCAGAACAACTGGGAAGGGACTACGGCATGAATAACCCTGAGCGCAACCTTGCATTCTTGGAATGGATGCAGTTGGTGTATGTCATGCATTTATATAAAAGAGCTACTAACTGTAGCTGGCCCCTGCTCCTCAACCTGGAACTGTGAGTCCAGAAAGATCCCTAAATTGTCGTCAGAACTGCATCCCCATCCAGATTCAGAGATGGGAATTCTTTAGACTTGGGAAGTACTACAATCTAATGTCTCTCTGTCTTGCTAGGACTGAGTCCAGTTAATGGGAAAGACCCTTGACAATACCACTTGGCTATAAAGACATAGCTGTATCATCAGCAAACTGATTGTATTTAACCCTGTGCTGGTAGGTGATTTCACTCAATGTTTTCATATAGATGCTAAATAGTGGTGGGGAAAGAGGACTTTCCCTGCCTGCAAGGCCCTATTTGCCTGAATTGCCCCAGCACCACCTGGTTTTCAGAGGGTGTTTGCAGAATTTCTCAAGGCTTTTCTTCAAACTTGGCTGAAACCCAACTCGCACTTTTGGATGAGAGTGTGACAATGACTTTAGATTGGATTGACTCCATACACCCTCTTTCTGTCTGTGGGCCTTAGTGGATTCGGTAGCTTTTAGAAAAGCTCAAGGAGATGAAAATGAAGATGAGTCTGAAGAAACACACATTAAGAGTCCATATTAAGGACTACATCAAGGCAGGAAGAATGGCAAAACTTTATTTTCCATTGTTGTTGTATCTACAGAATGCCAGCCAGTGGTACTCTTTAAAATGACTGTCATTATTGACCAGAGAACAGGCAGAAAAACATCGCTATGAGGATTATTTTAGACATCTGACAGGTGAAATTGCTCAGATCAGATTCCAATTTTATGTCCTATATAATTGCCGATTAAACCACTGTATTGTATGACTTAATGGTAGTCTGAGCCCCCTTCCTCACTTGAGGAAATGGAGAAGGCACTCAGGTTATGCTATCAGTTTATAAAACCAATGCCCCTCCTTATGGATTAAAGCCACTCTAGGAATATGATTGAGTACAAGCAGCGGTGAATTCATCAATTAAACCACTGATTTTATCAGCCTATATGAAGGTAATAGTCTGTCTCAAGAAATCATCCCTAGGTTTAGTGCGTTGGATAATGTCTGACCCATCTACAACCTCCTTTTGAATTAATGCCATGTACATCATGACTTTTATCATGCAAATTACATAAAATATGTAATTTGTCAATCACATCACATCACAATTACATACTTAATGTCATTTGCTCAAATGCCTAGTGGTGCACGTGAGGTTATCATGCCTTCTGTTGGTTATCTATTGCCTATGTCATTCAGCAGTATTTATCATTCAAAAGGAAGAGATAATTATCTCAGGTTAATGCATCAAGCAAAAAACTAGACATAGTGAGTCCAAGGCACACATTTCTTTTTTGTTTACTATAAAGAAATCAGACATTCACTTCTATCCCCATGGATATCATACTGACATTCTTCAATCTATCAGTATAATGGAGAATTTTTCAGTTATAGGACATGAGTTGAGATTCCTACTACAAATATTTTTTTCTCTTAGCTTTACCATTGAATATTGAACTCCCAGAAGACTGATAAACCTAGTAGGTAGGAATCCTGCTATGTAGCAAATGTGTCTGTGTGCTGGTGAGATCATGATGAAGGGAAAGTGCACATGCACATGTCACCCCAAATATGGAGGAGAGTAAAGTGGCTCTTTGTGTGACCAAAACCAGAAATTGAATTGAAAAAAAAATTTAGAGGTACTACTATTCAGAGTAATCCCTGGCTTAGGTTTTTCCACTTTGTATTTCAAAGCACCTCTTCTGATCACATTTTGTGTGGAAGCTTTTGTTTAACGTACCACTCTTATATTTTCCTGACAAGACAGTTTCCTTTAATAATCTGGATGATTTGGGGAATAATTTCATGTGATTAGCACTCAGTAAAATAACAAAACATGGCTAAACAAATAAATCATAAAAATTAACATTTGAATCCCCAATCCTGCCACAAATTCAGAAAAGCAACTAGGGTTTGGTTTTCTTACCAGTAGGGGATGCTGGAGAGGATAAGACAGCAACCCTGCTATGAAACTACTTGCATTAAATTGTGATTGAAGGAACACAGCCAGGCCTAAAGGTAGGTTATGGGAAATGCTCTAATGTTAATGTGCTTTCCCCCGATTTATTCAATTTAAATATCAGAAAATGTAGGAGATATAAAGTGATACTTTCCATAAGGGATTGAAATTAGTTCAAGAGCCAAAGGTTGCCCGATAGCATATGATCAGGCAATTCTGAGCGGGGCTCACATGGTTTGCTCAAACTATGTACAGTAATTAGGCTTGGCACAAGCCTTCCACACTGAACAACTGGTGTTTTTAAAACAGCTATGCCACTGTCATATATTATGGGAAAACCATTGTCAATTTCATCTTTCAGCTACAAAATTTGATAGTGTGCCAAAAAATTAAGACTTGTTGAAATTTCCCCTCCTCTAATAAACTGCATAATAGACATGACAACTCTGAATATCAGCACACCTTAGATAAAACCTAGGATGCATTTTATAAGTGGAAAAATATTCTTGAAGAATATATATATGATGGGTTATATATTCTACGGAATCACAATATTTTGTAACCCTTTTAATAATTCTAGGCATTTAGATTAAACCTCAATCCCCCTTTGCATAATTCAGTGAGATAAAACAATAGAGTATTTCTATGTATATTTCTATCTGAACTGTACTTGATTTTAGTGCATTTCTTTTTTCTTGAGAAGAGTTTATTGTTTAAACTCTTTATATAAGAATGTATAGCTTACAATTCACAAGCTTTCTCTAGACTTTATGGAATAAATATATGACACACAAATTCATTACTAAATATATGCATTCTACAATTCATATGCTTGATTCATCACTCTAAACAGAATTAGAAATATATATGTATTTATTTATATTTTTTTTGAAATAATACTCTGGCCAAAGGCTTTTGATAAATTCTGAAACTTACATAAACTCATTTTGTGAAAACATTTTTTTCCAAATGACAATTAAAACTATGTCATATGCTTCAGTTATGTAGTATACTTACAAATCTGATATTCTGAACTTAATTGCTTTGTTTTATTGGAATTTCTTAATTTAGTACTCCAAGTTTTTCCTTTAACTTCATGTTATTTTTTCAGTCTTTCCATTCCTTTACATGATGAAAATGTACTTTGGGAAAGATAAAAACATACAGCAACACTGCATAAGTAATTATAGCTTACACATTCTTAACCTTAGTTTGAAAATGGACTTTTTCACATAATTTTTATGAAGAAACCTTCCATTCCATAAGTATACTACTTATTCATGAAACACTATAGATGAATATTTTTCAGTTGTAGAAATAAGGCACAACTCCTGAGCTATGATAAAATCCAAGACCATGTAACCTATACTTGTACTGTATCTTCCTTTAATATTTTCTTTTCAAATGCCTTAATTCAAGTTATACGAAAAGAAAAAATGTAGCATACTTGAGGTACTCAACTTCTGGTACTTCAAAGAGTATAGATGGTTGAAAAATATTATTATATGCTACCCTGTAAGTTTTATGGCATAGAGATCTTTAAAATAGTCTTGCACAGTATTATTTTTTTTTATGTTTTCTAGTTCTATCAGTCAGCCATACTTGGGCTTCTAATGCATTCATGTGCCAATTGTAGAACATGTCTTTAAATTTTGATATTTTACTAGTTGCAAGCAAGCAAATTTTCACTAGTTGCAAGCAAAGAAATATTTATATTTCTTTGTTTGCAACTAGTCATATGCTAAAATGAAAAGAGTGACATTTTCCCTCTCTTAAGTACACATTGTAGTACACTTCCAATAATGCCCTAACAAACAATAGGCTTGCTTTCCAAAATAATATTAATTAGGTAGCTAATGCAGGAAGGCCCTGACTGGGTGCAAAAACAATAAAAAAGTTCCAAATTAGAGAAGGAAATAAGCCACTAATACTGCCTTTGTTTAATGGAAGGAATTAATGTATTGTTATACATTTTGTGTGGCTGCCATACTCTATGTCTTATCCATGTACAAAATTAGCTTTATAAAGTGCTCTAAACCATAGCTGCTAAACCATGGTTTTCCACTTAAAAAAATTAACTAGCAGACAAAGAAAAAAGGTTATTTAAATACCCCAATGGTTAGGTTAAAATAATATACCAAATGAAAAGCCCAAGCACTTAATGGCTTAGCACAATACTCAGCTCAACTATACATGTGATACATTAGGGGCAATGGATTGTTTAACTTCCAACATGCTGTTATGATCTTGGAAGAAATCTGATGTCATATTACCATTCCTGGTTTCCTGCAAGTAGCTAGTACTCTTTTACTTTAATTCTAAATCATTCATAAGAGAAGAGGGAGTTGGTGCAAATTGCTTGTGTACAGTAAACAGCTCTTCTGCATTTGAACATATGCAATATTATACAATGCAACGAGGATTTTGGTAACAAAGAAGTTCAAAGAATGCAGAATTCTTCCACCTTTTTTGTTAAATTTCCATTCTTTGAAACTCATTGCAGTTATAACAAAGGAATCATATGAATCATTGGTTCCTTTTCATTATATAGTACTCTTCAAATAAGTCAAACTAATTATCTTGTTCAGCAATACCAAGCAGTCTGCTTGTTCAGTAAATCTAATAAACCAAATTATTCCTAATTCCACTGTACTGTGATAGAAGGTATTATTGCTTGATATACATAGAATCTCCATATCATTAAAGCCAGACTAAACATTTTTTAAATATGAAGTTACTGTAAAGATACTTCACTTAGATTGGTTTCGGTCCTATTAATTTCAAGGCAGAGTGGCAGGTTAAATCCATATATTTTGGCAGATCCAGATAAACTTTTAATTCTTCAATATATTGACAACTTTTCCACAAACACAGTATATTACCATCAGAGATAGCCACTTTAGTTTCACTCAGAACATGTTCATGCTTCTTTGCAGTACACATGGCACAAATGCTCAGACATTTAGCATGTAAAACCAAAACTTAATCCTCAAGAAATAGGCTGCTTTATCTCATTTTCTAATGGCTTTGACTGAGATGGTGCAACTAATGAATATTCCACTGTAGAATGATGACTGACATCCACTTTGACCAAAACTTCATAGTATAAAAGATAAAAAACAGGTGTTATAATGCCTACTACCACCATTATTACCACTGCTGTCCACCATCCAATCCCCCAGTCTGCACCATAATAAGGATCTTTCTGTCTGACAGGTTTACCATCTGGTTCAAAGTTCAATTGTTGGGTTGATAAAGCAGAAACAACTTCATTAAGATTTTCTCTTTTGGTAGCATTACACTTCACTATTTGTTCTATATCACGGTCCACTTCTTTCAAAAAGTTACCAGCCGTTTCAGTAGACGAGAACAATTCAGGTGCTAGTGATGAATCTGAGAATTCTGTGGAATATGAAGAGGTGGCAGATCTTGAATTCTGTCTATTTTTGGGAAAACAGTATGTCTCCGTCAGAAGGCTGAACTTTTTAACTGGAATTTTAATAGTTCTTAATGCAAAGAAGTCCTGATCTGTGATAAGATTGTTCACCCGTTTGATATCTGCTACCTGAAATGTTATAACAAAACAAATTAGCTTCATTTAAAAAGTTAACTAAATCATTTCTGTTACTTTCAAATCATTTTTTAAAAAAGAACCTGCTCTGTCAATACTGATACAAAGTCTTGCTTTCAATATCAAATTAAATTATGTCACAGTCAAAACTGCATATCATGTGTTCACATGGTTAGCTCTCATTTTACAAAACATTTTTTTTTGTATTCCAGTAGAATGAATTCCCTTGGAGAGACCAAAAGGGCTGGTTCACTGATTTTGGCTTAACCACTGAACAAAGGACAATGCAAGTGAATCACATAACCTCTTCATCTGGTGAAAGACTAGTAGTGCCAGTACTTTTTTGCTTTTATCAAAGAACAAAGATATGTCACTATCTGAAAATTAGCCATTGTACTATATGGATACGAGCTCAAGAAAGACTTGGAGGTTACCAACAAGTACCCGTTCCTCTTAGCTAACAGCTATTTTGAAGTTAAGTTCTTTTTAAAAAAATCCAGAGAGGACAGAAGGGAGAAATCATCAATTCCAACTACTTCACAACTATGGGAAATGGATCTTCTAAAATAATCAGGATGTGGATATTTGTTCAGGACTAGACCTTAACGTGTATGTTGTTGTTCATTTGATTTTGGCTCAGCATGTAGTATAAAACAAACTGTGAATCAAAATTTAAGGCTAGGCCGTAGTTTATTTAAAAATGAATGCCTATACAATTACGATTTAATCAGTTAGGCAAACCATGGCTTGAAACAATGCTAATCTGAGTCATTGTTTTAAAGTGCTACACAGATATAATATTCCATATGCATCCATTCTAAATGCATTTAGTGAACTAATACTATCAAACAAAAATAACCACTAAATATAAGACAGCCATTTGAATACGGCCTTAACCTTTTGCACAAATAAGTGTTAATCTGCAGTAAAATTATTTGACCCTATATATCTTGCACCCCATTTTTCATAGTTTAAAATCAATTTAATTGTAATTAAAATTACAATATTTTATACAAAAATTCTGGCCAATTATTTGTACAAATATACATATACCATACATACATATACATATATGACTAAGAAAAAATATTATTTGTACAAATACATACACACATGCATTGACTACTAAGAAAAATATTTTATAACAGTGGTGTCAAACTCGCAATGACACGTTGTCACATGATATATCACAACTTTTCCCCCCTTCACTAAACCGAGGGTGGGCGTTGCCAGCGTGCAACATATCCGGCCCACGGGACATGAGTTTGATACCCCTGCTTTAGAACATGAGGACAGGAACAAAATTCTTTTTTGCAATTTTTTAATGTAGTCATTTCATTTGTTGGAAATTCATGGTTGTCTTTCAGAGTTATTGTACTGAAGCTAAAGACATGAGATAGGTGCTACCTGTGACACCTTCATGCGTTCCAAAACATTCTATTTTCCTTTGAGTTTAAAATTATGCACAGAACTAAAAATTATTCTAGCCGTATTCAACACTCTTTCAAAACCATACAGCCCCATTTCATTATCTACTAGACATCTAATTTAAGGTAACTATACTGTTGTACAATATTTCCTGTTCTTAATTTTTTTTAAAAGTACCTTATGTATCCTAAAAAATTAATGAAAGATCTGTATAGTTTTACTTGTATGTTTAAAAGGATACTTAATAATTTTTGATAGTCTTAATTTTCCCTCCCCTCCAAATGCTAACTAGGTGCTAAGTTTTGGTAAGTTTAATAAAATTATTTTGAGTACCAAGTCCCTTAATTCTGCTCATCTCCTCAGATGGTATTACCAGATCACTGTCACAGCCCCATTAAAGTCCAACAAATAAAATATAACCACCACCTAGAAGAAAATTGACTTTGTATGAATAAAAATAAAGAATTCTAATCCTATACAATCCCATAACTTTTGGAATTTTCTGTACCAATTTCATAAAATATTGTCAGAGAAGAAAAATATTGAAATTTTAGCAATTATCAAAATTTCTAATTAACTTTGAAAAACCATATACTTTGACAAACGTATACTGTATATTTGTACAGTCCAGAATCTAATAAGTAACCTTTCAAATTGTTTATTGCATAATTTTATTTAAAAGCATTCTATATTTATATGTCTGTAACATATGATACAATTATATGCAACTAGAAAAAAATAAACTTACTGAACAACTATACTGAAGAGCTAATGCATTTAGTGTATCTCCCTCTTGTATATCTTTAGTTATAAATATGATATCATCCATTCTTTCTCTTGAAGTGCTTCTCCGAGTTTTCTCTTTTCCCCGAGGTCGCAGTTCATATATTTCAACTTCATCTTCCAAAAGATCACTGTCAGAACTAAGATTGTTCCCAAACGGATATACGTGGCTATCCACTGAAGTGGGCTGTACAACAGCTGGAAGTTGAAAACTTAAAGTCTGGCTTTTTCCTGTCATTCTACCAGCAGAAATCTAACAGTGAAAAGAGAACAAAAAGAAGGCAATTAATGTTTATAAAGATATATATACATTATTTCATTCAGCTCCCTATTGACATATTTATTCCGTTAGATAATAATCCAATGAACACAGATCCTTCAGGTTCATTTAAAAAAAACAACAAAGAAAAAAAACTGTTAAGAGAGCATTATTTCCAAATAGGATTGGAGTTAGCTATAGCAGAAGAAAGCAGTTATTAAGACTAATACGTACAGAGTAAATTACAACCCAATTGGTAATATAAAAACTGTACTAAATAGATCAGAAACAGCATTAGACAGATATCATGAACACTTGTTTGCAACAATCTTTGATCAAAATGTTTGAGAAGCCAGACTTCAAAATAAAGATTAGATAGACATCATGAACCCCCTTGTTTGTAACGAGTTTGATGAAAATAAACTGAATATATACACTCAGACTCCTGCCTCCTGCAATTAGACATCAAAAGACTGCTATGGATAAACAACTTCCAAAATGACCTAAGATCTCCGATATTAAATAGAGGAAACGGAGCAATTGTTCCGTTCTTCTGGATCAAAGGCTGCACCTGGTCTCTCTCTGATGGCTATGCCACAGACGCGTCTCCAAACTGTGTTGCAAAAACTGGTGAATTTCATTCACGCAACTATTATTGTAACCTTAGTTAAAATCAAATAGTTGATCTGATGATTCACCGGTTGCTTTTGTTAGTATTTACATCTGGCAAGAAGTTCCCGACGTCTCCCGCATGCTTTTGAAGCCTCAACGTCGGCAGGAAGGAGGGCTCGGACCGAACAGTCCCACTAAGTAAAAGGCAAATGAAAACTCCAGCTGACAAAACGTCTCATCTTGGAGGACTCCTCCGAGTTTTAACAAAACAAAACAAAAATTCAGTAGCTGAAGCATTTCCCCACCCTAGCAATAAAAAGAAGAGATACAGCGTCCTGATGCCACGCATCAAAAACCGGGAAACTGGAACAGGAAAATATGATTCCAACGAAGAGGATGGGGAGTTTATGATGGAAAAAAGCACCAGCGTCTATGGCAGATCGGCAAAGCTGTTGAATGGTCACCCGCAACATCTCTCACCCTCGGCATTTGACCAGCCCCCACCCGATTCCAGAAATTATTTTTGTAAAAAAACTGCCCTCCTTTTTGTATTATACAGTCCGGCAAGCAGATTACTTACCAATCTACCCAGGAGAAGCCATTTGCGGAGGGTGCGTTTTTCGGCGCCGGCTCAACGTTCTCCGCGGGTGCCACTATGGGAAGCCTAGGAACTGAAACGAAATACAGCTGCTTTGCAAGAGCGAAAGCGCCCGCGCGTCGACAAGATGGCGACCACTCTGCTCGCCTTCCTCTCGTGAGATCTCAAAATCCCGCGAGGACATTTTCCAAAATGGTAATACGTTACTGTCGCGAGATTTTGCAACAGTCCGTCTACTCTTTTAGAGGGTTGGTTTTTCTCTCTCTCTCTCTCTCCAATAATTTCGTGATGTTTGTGCTTGAACAGCTCTCCACCCGTAGTGCATGCAGTCGTCAACATCGTCATATTACAGATTTTGTATACTGTACACCAGTGTTTTCAAATTCGGTTATTTTAAAATGTGTAAAATTCTGGGTGTGAAATGTATACCTCTTTGCTAAGTTTTAAAAGCACCTATTGCAGCAATCTGATGTGTGTCTGTTTGTTACTACACACAGGAAATACCGGGAAGACATAGTCTCCACTTCAGTCAGAAAAATAGTACCGTACCCTGAAGCTGGAGAAAATGCAGAAAAGAGGACCCAAACTAATATAGGAACTCAAGCATCTCCCCTAATAGAAAATAATAGTTTAGAAAGCTTAGAAAAGGTGTATATAAAAGTGCACGGGGGGTGGGCGGGACATAAATCTTCTAGGCAGGGTTATCTAGTGAAGCTGAATTGTGGAAAACTAAGAATGGACTGTTAGCATAATGCGTAGTTAAATATGCATTGTTTTCATTATAAAATGATTTAATGACAATTATTTCTTGTGCCTCAAGTTGCTGGGGAAAATAGTGAAGGGGATACTATTGTGCTTTATGTGCTGCTGGTGTCCTCATAAAAGGTTTGTGTGTATGTATGGTGTTGGGAATAATACTCTTCAATGCTCTCTGAAATCCATGTAGTTTTCTTGACATCGCCCTGTCTCTAACTGAAATAAAATATGACTGTTCAGCTGCACTACTTGTTACTTCCTTCTTTTGTTCCCAGGTCTCTTTCTGAAATATGTGCTTTAAACTTTTCAAAGTAAAATTTGAATTTTAGTTGGAACTGTTGTTTATAAAATGCAATTTCATTTCACAAGTATATGGGGAAAAGTGAATTGCACATGTGAGTAACCAGGAAGCCTACAAAGAAAATTAAATTTTATTCCAGTGGTGTAAGTACACTTTTTGGTTGTTTCTGCAAGATTTAGCATGAACCCATAAGCATCTATGCTACTTCATGTTTGAAAGAAAACTGAAGCAGTTTTCACAAAGAAAGCTTTCAACCACAATACTGTAGTAAAAGGAAATATATGACTTATCTGTATTCATTATTGCAGAAATATAGTTTTATGACTGGTCAAAAAGGCTAATAGAAATTTGTACAGCAGCAAATAAATTTGAGGAAAGTAAATGCACATAATACCTTGGCACTAACTGTTGCAAATATATCTTTATCAGACCATTGTTTTTAAAGTTTTGGATGATAATGTAAAAGGCAAATTTCAACATTTCTTCCCTTTATAATTAGGGTTTGCCAACTTTTGAATTGAAAACCTATTATGCTTGGATAGGCAAAATGCGACCACTCTCAAAACTCACTTTAGGCCTTCTGACTAATTGTGCCTATGCAAACTCCAGTGAGTAGTTTTGTTGCCACAGAGTTTAAAAGCAATAATACGGTTAGTTCACTTTTATTGTCATTGTACCTCGTACAATGAAATTAAATATTTCTTGCCTAATGTTAATTCTAGCATAGTTGTTTCTTCTGAATATGTACTGATTGTAGAGGATTATGCTCCCGCAATGTTTGAGAAGTGTGCTTTAGATAGAATCTACAGTACGGAGTCAAATATTGCTAGAGCTTTGCACTTCTGTACTAAAAAGGACCTACCTCATTCCTTTCTTTTAACCATTTGTACCTAGTGACATTTTCCCATCAGTGTACAAAAGAGTATATTTCCAACTTGATGAACAGGACAGTAGCTGCACAACCTGTGAATACTAATGTAGATGCAGTCTTTTTCATTCTTGATGTAAATTACTTCATTTATCTCAATGCATGAATTAGCAAGGGCCAGTATTAATCACAGCATGACACCTGTATGTGCAAGTATTGCATAGGAACTTACCCATTGTGAGCAGCACATAAAAACCAACAGTAAATGCAAAACCTAAATGAGAACTATGCATACTATTAAAACAACTACTACTTAAAATGGAAATCAAAACAAAAAAATTGTTATAATTCATTTTAGTTATCAACTCAGACTCCTGGAGTTTGGGAGGTTTTTTTACCAAGATATTTTTGTGAATTTTATAAATGAAATTATGTCCACTTATTTCAGCGGTCTTACACATTTTCCCATGCCAAATGAGTTAGGATTATTAATTGAAGATTTGCAGTTACCTCCACAAATATATGTACCTATTCTACAATCCTAACAAGGATATCACCTCCAATCCATTACCTCTACAGTGAGCAAAAAATATTTTGGACACAGTTTGAACTAGTGGCAAGCAAAAAAGGAACAAGAATCTTTACTCATATTAATACAATTGAATATTAGTGTGTGTGCTTTAATTCTGGTTTCACTACTTTTTTTATTCTATGATTTTTCCTTGGGCTTTAGAACTGATGTATAGCCAAACACATTACTTAGCCCACTAAGAGCTTGCCTTCTCTTCCATGTGGTCACTTAGTTATCCTTATGCATTCACAAATTTCATAAATGATTAGAATAACTTGGTTTCATATCTGCATATAGGTAAAACTGTTGACAAAACTGTTTCACATGCAGTGTTACTGTACTAAGAAGTAAGTTTATTTTCAATTAAGTATATGGAATTGCAACTCTATGAACTGTCCAGAACCATGTATATGAGATGAATGGCTTATGCATTTACTACATAAATAAATAAATCTATACATTTAAAAATCTTTAGTAAAAATATTGATAAGTGAGAAAATTCCTAAATAGTTAAGTGCAAGGGACTTCTAACAATTTTAAAAGTTTTTTTTTGGGGGGGGGATTTTTAAGCAATTTGCTCCACTCCCATATTCTATCCTTGTGTTCTCATTGTCTTTTTATTAGATTCATCTTTTATGGCAATCTGCTTTAGAAGTTCTTAAGTTCTTTTCACATAGTGTCAGGAATGTTAATACCAGGATCTTATGATTAGACTTTCCATAAGGAAAAAGTAGTAACATTACTTACTGCACGCAAGAGTTTACAAGGTCTTAATATATGCTTAACATGATGGAATGGATTGATAGAAAGAAACAACAAATTTCTTTCATTAGTTTTGTCTAAGCTCCTGAATAATAAATCTTAAAAGCTTCAATATTGATTCAAAGAAATGAATGGCTGAATCGCTTTGGAAGGGTCTTAACAATTGGACAAATGCTTCCATGGTTACCTTGTGCTATGTAATGCGGTTGCCCAGCATTGTTGGTTTCCTCCCTCCACTGTTAAAGAAAAATAACAAACTGCAGGGAAGTGCCACACATGGGGCACATAAACAAGAAGCATTATAAAACATCAAGATCTGGACGATCTGGACAATCTGACACAGATATCAGAAGAGCTGGTTTTATCAATATATTCAAGAAAAAACATTGCATCGCCTAAATGGAACCTTTTAATAATTTGTTTAATTGTTTAGGCCAATGTACCATTATACCTAAGTGTCATTAATTACCACTTAACATTTGACAAATTTGACAAATGTTGATACTGTGCTTTTTCACCTGAAATGTTTCCAGTGATTGAAGAGTTTAGTTTCAGTTAATACTTTTACATAATTAATGGTTGAAATAAATTTATTTATAATGATAGAGAAAACTGAGGGAATAAAATCAATTTTGGTTTGTGTTTTTATTCCGTGCATTAAAGTCTAGAAATCCATGCACTGCAGTTGCATTGGTCAGCGAATAAAGTGCATTGCCTGGTGGTGCTAAATATCTGAAGAAAACTATAGTATGGTCTAAATTCTGAATATCAGTTTTAGAGAACAAATAGAGGACTGACTTATGAGCTTCCAAGAATATATGACTAAACATTCACAGAATGTGAACTAGATGGTTTTTGGTCAGATCATTATACAGTCAGAGGGAAAACAATCCAGCAAGAATTACAATACTATGCCTATACAATTCCATTCAGAAGTAAGTCTCATTACAATTTGTGAGGCACGTCCCTTGTTAAGGGGATGGTTTGGATATAACTTAAAATGGATACAGAGGTTGCAAATAATTTAACAGAAAAAGAAAGGATATTAATATTGTACTGATAAAGAAAGCCAAAAATGTATTATATCACAATTTATAAATATTGAAAATTAAAAAATAGGTTTTAATCACAATGTTTGCACAATTATGATTAGCCAAATAATTTTCAAACTGAAAATTATTTCAAGAAGATACCCATTTTTGGCAGGGAAAAAAACTGAGAAACTCAAAGAAAGGGATTTTGAATTCAATTTATAATACTATTTAGCATTATCTTAGAAGTTGGTACATCCTGAAAACTTCTAGCTAAACATTTACGTGCAAACTGGGGGCTGACATTCCCTGAGTATAACTTAAAATCTATAATTAAAATTTGCTAAATTAGCACAATTCATATATCACAATTCAAAACGATTAATCAAGTTTATAACCCAAGTAACTGAGACATTAAGTGGAAATCAAACAAATCACGTTGTAGCTTTGTGCTACATGCTAGCACATTTAAAACATTCTACTTTAGAGCAAATACATCGAGGAAGTCACTCCTAAAGCCACAACTCCTGGGCACCCCTCCTCTGGGTCACTTTTTTATTTATTTATTTTTCCAAAGTACCCATCTCCCTCAAAGATATATATATATATATATGTTCCTTTTTGTGGAGATACTTGGTTACCCAAATATGGAACAACGTAGCTCCCTTTTGCCTTTCAGCTCATCTCAAGAGACTATCCAGGCAGAAATTAGCTGCCGTATATATGTTCGTTAATTTTTTTTTTCCTGCTGGTATTTTTTAAAATTCAGGGAGGCCAGTATAGATCTATTTTGAGCTTATTAGGGGATTTGAACCTGGGTCACCTGCATCGTAGGCAGTTGTATTAACCTCTAGGCCACAGGTTCTCTTCCCCTTCAGCA
>JAOYMU010000192.1:95333124-95345154 GCA_025802295.1 Psammodynastes pulverulentus | reverse complement strand
TTTTATTCTGTTGTTACCCGCCCCGAGTCCCTTTGTGGAGATGGGGCGGGCTATAAATTTAATAAATTTGAATTTGAGTGAAACACATAGTGACTTCTTTTGTATATTCTTTAGCTTTCTCAATTATCTAAGAAGCACCTACTCCTGTACCATATTCTAATTTCCAGGCTTATTTCTATTTTATATTTACATATTTATACAAGTCACTGCATGGATCCATTCAGATTTTTTTACTTGGCAAAAATGTAGAAGTGATTGGCTATTTCCTTCTTTTGAGATTGCATCTGACTTCCAATTTTCTATTTAAACATTTATAGTTATAAGCTTTTTTACTGATCCCTTGATCACAATGCTATCTAATTTTTACACTACTTAATTTTTTTAAAACCAAAAAATGTTGTCTGCTATTCATAGATAATTTTTAGATGATTTCCTATTTCTCTGTTTCTTTGTCAGTGTAGCTCATTCAATAGTAATTTGTGCTGCTTTTACAAAAATAGTGATCATGCTGTTAAAAGTCTTTAATTCTGACAAGGTTATTAACACGTCTGTTATAATTAAGATAAGGGCTTGACTTTTTTTCATTTTGGGATTACAATTTTTTTAATGTATGGAATATTCATGTAGCAAAAAGTAAGTTTCCAGACTAATACTAATAAGTAACAGCTAAAATATGTTCTATTGCATGTCTATTAATAACAGAATATTTTAAAATCTTTTTCTTATTTCAGCTGGAAAAAGTTGAATTACTGAATATTATTCCTCAAATTCCTTCTATAAGTCCTCGATTAGGTGAAATTAAAAATGTATCATTAAGAATTACGCCTGATATTGCAAATGGAGAAATTGGCTTTATCAGCAACCTTCCAATAATTTTACCTGAGCCAGAAGATTCTCTTTTTGAAGTAGTAAGTTAATCTTTCTATGCCCTGCTCTTATAAATTAAGCACAATATTTAGAAAAAATAGCATATACCTTAATGCAGGAAAGTTTTGTAACACATATTTGACCTATTTCTAATGTAATCATAGTCCTGAAATGAATGATTATTTTATCAAGTCTGAATCATAGTTTAAACTGAAGTTTAGAATTTATTTGTTCTTGATTATGAAAAGCCTTAAGACCGTTTAAAATTGTGAGTTTTGTAGAAACAATAAAAGTTGCACTTTCTCACTTCAGCTAAAATCAAGCACCACTTAACTTTTTTTATCTTATAATTTCATGGTAATGAAACAAGCTAACAGTGTTTACAGAGCTACTTTATCAATGATTTTTATTTTTTATTATGCACAAAAAGTTGCAAGATAAATAAACAAACAATATGTATATATGTCCTCAGTTTCAGAAATTTGTTGTAAATTTTTAGATTGCTTACAGTTTGGAAAATCAAGTTTTGCATACATCCAAGATGTGCAGAATTAAAAGTTTGGTATTTGTTCTAGAGCACCATTCCTTTGCATCGAGATGGGACAGATGGACAAGCCACTGTATTCTGGAGCCTAACACCTACAGGCCTCCATTCAAAAGCTGTAACTATTGATGACATATGGCCTTTTTCTGGTTCAGTTCTGTTTCTATCTGGACAAAGTGACACAGCAATCAACATTACTATTCAAGCTGATGACATACCTGAAATGGATGAGACCCTAACATTATCATTAGACAGGTACTCTTTGATAATTAAAAAAACCAAATTAATATCATGCTTTCTCCTGATGCAGTAATATAAAACACTTACGTAAGACTTAACCATAATATAATAGATGGCACACATTTAAAGTGTAATTTTAGGCATACTTACCTTGCATTCAGTCCAGAAAGCACAATGGAATTCATTTTTCAGAAAATCTGAGAACTGAAGCAAGCAGGGCTAGAAATAAAGAGAGACAAGGACACTATTATCAAAACACTGTGCAGATGTTCTTAACATCAAAGGCTGAAAAAACAAGACAAAATTTTGTAACCATGTAAGGGATGGTGAAGATATTTTGGGTTTAAAAGATGATGCTGCTGATATAAAAATATGGTTTGATTCCTATAGTAGCTGATCTTAAAGTTGTCAAAATTGAAAACCACTGTTCTAGAGATAAATTTATTGCTACACCCTTGTAAAGCGACAAACCAAATCAAAACCATTATAACATTTCTCACTGGGGTGTGGTCCAACTGGAATTAAAAATAAATAAATAAAAAGCAATTACAATTACACAAAAACAATGAAATGAATATTATAACATTATTTGCCTACCTATCATTAACTTTGCTAATAAGATTTATAGCAAAACAACCTTTTTGCCATTCATCTACACCTTAAACCTCTTCAAAGGCTCAGGCTGCTTTAAAAAATAAAGAAGTATTCATATCTGCAAAATTCACAAAGGAACTTAGAAATTCCCATGCCCTTGAGAAAAACATGCCAGGTATCTTTCCATCCCTCTATTCTGAAAGGGAGAATATTTACTAAAATAAAACTTGATGTTCTGTCTTCTGGTGCTCTATAAGACAGATTCTGAAATATTGCTTATAAAGAATACTTCTGTCCTTTCCAAAGACAGAAATTTTTAGCAATGTTTTACAGCCCTGCGTTTTCTACAGAGGGTATGCATTAAATATATTGCACCTTTTTTTCATAATCTATGCCAATCAGGACTGCAAAACATTTTGAATGCCACATGAATTAACATCTAGGTTATCCTTGTGAACTAGTCAGCTGTTAGTTGATCACAATTTAATCCTTTTCTTGGGAGAGGATATGTTCATGTGGAATTTGTGGCAGCATCCATTAATAAGTTATTTGCTGTTTTTACATATAAACTTCATATTACCTAATTATTTTATTATACTTTAGGAACTATATTTAATCATTTAGCTAACCTTATAGAAACATATAGTTTTACTTATAACATGGTAATTTTACGCTGATCTTTGAGTGTTGCTCTTTTCTGATACTTTATGTTTAATTTGTTTATAAAGTGTTCATCATCTGATTTGAACTTGTTTAGTTGAAATGGTAACAAAAGAAAGTTTCAGTCAGATTTCCTTCTTGGTCATGCCTGATTCTGGGATAATCTTGAAAATGTATTCATTTAATTATATGCTATAATACTGAAAAACAAATTGTGCTGCAGTCTAATATCATCAGAATAAATATAATTATTGGGTTACTAAAGTTATAGAAGAAATGAAATTGATAGACACTGTTAACTAAAGATACATGTCATTAAGCTCTTAGCTCAAGTATAGTATAGCTTTTAGCTTTATATCATATAGCATAAGTTAATTTCCTAGGAAATAAGTATGATGTAAATGTGTATATTGCTTTGCTTTTATTTAGATCTACATCTCCAAGATTATATTTGTTGTATGCAGTTGTCCCATTTATCTTTATGTTTTTGCTTCTGTACTGTGAACATGTATTGATTATGTCATAGATGATACATTCTATATTTCTAAAATGCTTCCTCATCTTCCTCCCTCTCCCCAAATGAATCCCTAATATTCTGTGTTTTCTCAACTGTTATATTTGTAAAGGTTCTCCTAATGTACTGGGAGCTCACATTTCTAAGAAAGAATTCTAACCTTCTGCATGTACAGGTAGAAAAAATCACAGAAATAGAGACAGCAATTTATAATTAATCAAAGGAACTGTTGTCTTACAATATTAGGGGTAGGATTAAAAGTTTTATTTCAGATTTTTATTTTTAGGGAAAAATCATTCTTTGTTCAGTTCTAATTTTTTGTTTTTAGATGAAATTCTTACAAGCTTGGAAAATGTTTTTCTCATTTCTATTATTCTTATTATTAATTAGCACATTCACATACACCCATCAGTATAACGTTAGACAAAAGCAACCTCTGTCCTTCATTATCTTACACAATCAGTAGGACTGTTTAGTAGATTGACAGGTGCTGGAGGCAATACACTTATGCACAAAACAGACTTTTTTAGTCTGATCCAAAGCACTGAGTACTTACAAGTAGTCCTGAATAAAAATGGACTCAACTGCTGGGCTTCTGTGCCTGAACGCTGTACTAGGACAGCCAGTAACTAACTCTTTGAGTAATGCTGCAATGAAGGGCTTAAAGAGTCCTTGACATCCCAATTGGTCACAGGGTCATCTGAATTACAAGTGCAAATTCCTGAACCTCTTGCTAGCATTGCTGGAACAAGGATTCCCATAAATAAACAGTAGGTCTCTGAAAAGTGCTGTATTATAATCTTTCATTTGATTTCCACCATCTAAAGAACTCTGATACAAAGAACTTGGCCAACAGTGGTTTTATTTCTGTCCCCCATTTCTTTCTCTCCACATTGACAGGGTAGAGACAGAAAGGTTTGTCGTGTACTTTGGGTAAGTGCCGCAAGCTGTGTCTTTGTTTTCAGTGAACTAGCTTTTTTGTTTCGGAAGTGGTTGGTCTGGACAGGAATCTCCTTTGGTTTTTCTTTCTGCCTTGCAAGCCTTCTCAGGGAAAGCATGCTATTTAGTGCCCCTTGGTAACATGTCTTGGTGGATTGAAAACATTTTGGGGGGAGGAGGGATTCTAACAACAACAAGAACAATAATGGTTATGAATGCATGGCTTGATGTTTGAAGATAGTCCAGTACAGTAGATGGCTTGAAAAACCTGTATCCCAAATCTCTTTTCACTGAGCTGTAGGAATCGATTATCTAAAAAGGTTATTTACAAAAGCCTTTAATCAAATTATACGTTTTCATTGCAGCATTTGAATCGTGCACAGCACAATTCAATGACTGCTGTTTATTTAGAAGCAAAATGGCTGCATTCAGTATGACTTGTCCTTAGACAAAAATGTACAGGTTGCAAAGTTAGCAAAGGGGCCTGCACACATTAGTACAACAGGCTTTTAAAATAGACTACAGTTACATGTAGGTTGTACTTTTTGTATACAATCTTATATATAATTAGAAACCTGAAGTAATATTTAACAAAATTTAAATTAAATACTTGTACACAAAAGTCCTGGCAGTGAAACAATTAAACTCAGTTTAATTAAACTCAGTTTATTTAATTGATTAAATAAATTTTCCCCCTTTGGAATGTTCACAGGTTAAGAACAAGTCAAGATGGCAGCTCTAATTCACCTGTTTTTTAATGTGTGTTATATACATGGATTCCTCCGTTTTGCTATGTAATGTGCGATCTATTTTCTAAAATCCAAATAATCCTCAGAGGGGATTCTATATGTGATATTGAATATTGGGAAATATCTTATTTGATTACTATCAGTATTAGCAGACTGTCTTCTGACAAATTACACTGTCAGTGTAAAAGAGATTTTTTTTTGCTTAGGCAATGTTAGCATACCTTTGGTAGAGCAACAGTTTTATCTACTTCCTGAATGAAGCCAGTTCAGGACAAGCCTTTTTTAGGGGGAGGGGAGAGGGCAAAAATCTCAGTTGGAAGTGGTGAAGTATAGAACCCCCAATGTTTTATAAGTACAGTGATCATGTATTAAAGGATAATCCTTCACTTTAGAAAGCTCTTCTTTAGATTTATTTATTTTTCAAAAACTCACTTTTGTCCTCTATTTTGATCATTTAACTTTTACTATACAAAAGGTACCATTTAATGCACAGTCTTTCACACTCGTGAACAGTATTTTTAAAACTAAATTTACACATACTATTTGATTTTAGATTTTTTTATTAGAATACAATTTTTGGTTTTGCTCTTGAATTTTCCTTTGTAAAGCATTATGCTAGGAATATATAGATATATTCCTAAATTTCTTATGAACCTCTTTTGGATTTTTCAGGTTTGTCCTTTATTTTTTTCCAAGACTATATGGTCACTATATTTGTACTTTACCATAGGCTTTGATCTATTTAATTACAAACAATCTGCATATTCCAGATGCATTCAATTTTTTTCTTCAGTGTGAATGTGGAAAATCAAATCCTGAAATCTGGATATACTAGTCGCAAATTGATCATTCCAGAAAATGATGACCCTGGAGGAGTGTTTGAGTTTGCTTCATCTTCCAGAGGTCCCTATAGGATAAAGGTAAATATTCATATTTGAATTTGAAGAGAGCCATTCCCTATATCAATACTGATCTTTTGCATTCCATTTTTGTAAAAAAATAATTTTATTTTACAGGAAGGAGAATCTGTCGAACTCCAGATTGTCCGTTCCAGAGGAGCACTTATGAAGCAATTTCTACTCTACACTATAGAGCCAAGAGACAGCAATGAGTTCTATGGAAATACAGGAGTCCTGGAATTTAAACCTGGAGAAAGAGAAATTAAAATTACTTTGCTAACAAAGATGGATAAGATTCCAGAGGTAAAAAGAGGAGGGGGAAATTATTGATGTCTCTTTTAGACTAATAATAACCAATACTGTTTAATGGATCCTCTTGGGTTTCAGAGAACGCTTGGAATTGATCCTGAGCTGGGATCTGATCCATGGCTTAACTGAGACCCTCACTAGTGCCTGAATTAAGGGGTGTCCATGGTCTTGGATTGTGCTTTGTGGCCTCTCTGTATCCATAAATCCCAGAACATTTTCTCATCATTCTGACTCACTCTAAGTTTGATTACAGCTAGACATGTCCCTTGGAGATGACTAAGATATGTTGTAAGATAAGAAGGTTTGATTCTATTGGACTTGAGCAATTTGAAATACTACACAGTTAGTCCTCGCTCAGTAATCACAATTGGGACTAGCAACTCCTTTGCTAAGTAACATAGTTGCTTACTGAAACATTATGACAATAGGAAGAGCTTATATCTTCATTTCCCCATGGTTGTTAAGAGAGCCAACTTAGTCGTGCGCATGATTTTAAAAATTTACTCCCATCCTCTCTATTAACTCTGCTTGTCTCAAGCCAATTTACAAAGCATACAAATAGCAGTCAGGATGCTGTAATGATTGTAAATACAATTTATAGTTCGTTTTGGTGGAGGAAAGATGTCTGGTCAGATTCTAGATTTCTCTGTTAAAGGTACTCTGCAGGACTCTATTCTCCCTCCACTCAATGAAACTGCTGGACAATGTCATCTGTTGATACAGAGTCAGTGATGATACTCAGTTATATATCTCCACCCTAGACAAAACAGGTTTTGCTGTTTGGTTTCTTTCCCAGTGTCTGGAAATTATGATCTATCTATGGGGTTAAGTAGGAGTTTCTAATTCTAACACCTTAAAAGTTATTTTCTATGACTGAAGAGAAATGTAAATATATTTTAAAGCTGAGTGCATTTTGAAGTACATCCATCTTTGTTTTGCTAGTCTTCCTTCAGTTAAATGTTCATGGACTTGCAGCCAAAAAATACCAATAGGAATTCAACAGGCTAGAAACCAGGAGACTGTGAATTCATCCTGCCTCGGGCATGAAAACGGTTGGGTGATCTTGGACCAGTCATTCTCTCATACCCCAACTCACCTCACAGGATTATTGTGAGAAAATAGGAGAAGAAAGAAGTACTAGGCATGTTTGCCACCTTAAGTTATTTATACAAATAATAAAGGCAAGATATAAATAAAATTAAATCTATGAAAGCATAAGTATTGTATAGAATTTTATTTTATCAACCTACATGGAATTAAAGTCAGCATTATCCATTAAAACAGAAGGTCCATTAAATTAAAATAAAATTTTACACAGGCATAAAATGGCAAAAAAAAAATTGCCTGTGTATTTTATGTACTGTATATTTGCAGTATAGTATGAGTAAAATGGTGAATAAGATTTTATACATGTGTAGAAGGATTATAGAGCATGGACAGATTTTATTCATTATATTGAAAATTCAAGACACTTAAAATCAAAGGTGTACTTAATAGTATTTTCTAGATTATACAGTATACAAAAACATTATTAATTGATCCATCATGGTATTTTTCTAATGTTCAACATTATTATGGATGCTTTATCTTTTCCAAAATGTAACTTGATATTACTGACATTGCACTAGGATTGTACTGTGGCAGAAAAGAAGTATGAATGAATCATTAACCATTTTGAACTGGATTGAAAAATATGTGAATGCTGCCTTTTTAAAAAAAAAAATTGTAGTAAAAGTTCACGTTAGTTTGTAGCACTCATTCAGATATCTATTCATTACTATGTTGCTAGTTCTGTCCCTATTGTTCTGATTCAGTTTCCCTGTTCTAGTTAGATGAATTTTATTCAGTGCTCCTCAGTAGCCATGGTGACCTGCCAAGTAAGCTGGGAAATGCTACAAGAGTCAACATCACAATTCTGAAGAACAATGATCCACATGGAATTATTCAGTTTGTTGACAATATGATGATAGTAACAATAAATGAAAGTAAAGGAGAAGACTTCTATGCTGGTAATTCTTATTGTTTTCTTCATATAAAATATTTTCATAAATGAGAAAGTAGATGAGTATACTTTTAATAAGTAAACAAAACTGGTAACCTTTCTGCTATTTATTTACCGAAGTTTATTGTTTTTACTGTCTACCTGAGACACTAATATTACAAGAATCATTGTGGCACAACTTTAATTATCATAATTAAACTATACTTTATGGATTTAATAATTGCCACTGTATCAGGAGTACAGACAGATATCTGAAATCAGTCATGGGAAGAGTTGATTTGAATTGCTACTTCTCCAACTAGACCTTGGCATTCCCAATCAGCACAAACTATTTTTATGTACTGTATTATGTTATGTTTTTTTCCTTTCTGTATTATGTATAGTATGAATCCAATCACTGTGGTGTACTGATAATATCTAGATTTATGCTTTGCATAATATGTGAATCCAATCATGTGGCTAACAAATCATAGTCATAAAATTTAAACTATTAAGCTTATTATTCAGTTCTACAACACTGACATCCAAAGTACTTTTTAATGTTCATTTTGTAGACAAAATAGTAATTTGGACATTTGTTCATTATTTCTAATATACCTATGTGATATTATAACATTAAAAATCAAACCTCATTTATATTAGTTTTATATTAAGATTTTCTTTCCTGTCTTGGATGTTATCTGATGAAGATATCTGTATACTTGTGTTTCAAAGCTGTTTTTAAAATAATAAGAAACCAAGGAACCTTTGGGAGTGTGAGTGTATCCTGGGCAACGGACTCAATTTCTACAAAAGATATTTTTCCAGATCGAGGAACAATTTTGTTTGGAAATGAGGAATTTTCAAAAGAGATCACCATTTATTCAGTCCCTGATGAGGTAGTCATTTTTACAGTAATTGTTATTTGTGGAAGAGGGGCAAACAAATTTATAACACAGGAAGATGATGATTGTAATTCCAAGAGGAATAACATTGAACTACTGAGTATTCTCTAAAGTTAAGTGTGAAAGGTCAAAAAAGGTATACCTGCATTCTTGAATGAGGACTCGGTTGAAACGTTCCTTTTAGCTGATTGGCTCAAAACACTGAAATGGAATTAAAAAAACCAATGTATTCTTTGGACCAGATTTAAATTATGTCTAATAGCTATATAAAATGTTTTATCAGTCATAAGATTTAAATTTCATTACTATTACTATGCAAGTTAACAATTAATGATTGGCATCTTGGGGTTAATTTAATACTATTAATACATACATTTTGTGGTTTTTTCCCAAGATACCTGAAGAAATGGAAGTATTCATAATTAGTCTTTTCAATACTACAGGCGGTGCTAGCCTAGGAAATATAACCACAGCAGCATTGCAGATCACCAAAAATGATTGTCCAATTTACTTTGCAGGTTAGTGCCATTCTACTAGCTTATGTTTAAATACAAGAATAGTAATGTTTATAAAAAGTTCTGGAGCAAAGAACATTTACAGTAGAACTGTATGAGTTATGCTGAACATTAGGTTCCACAGACCTATGGTTAGGAACATTAATCATCTCCCACCTCTTTTTTTACTTTAAAAATCTGTTTTTGCCTTGATGGTAGGAGTGAATATCTGTGACTTTTAGATATTATGATTTACATTTTTTTTCATGTGTGTTCCCCTGAGTTTATTATTAATTTCTGATGATCTGAATGACAGTCTGAATGTCCAGTTTTCTGGACAAGATTTTTGGAACTGGTTTGCCATTGTCACACAGATCAATTTCCCAGTGCCTTTAACCATTCCATCAGACTACCCCTTTTTCAATTTTTACACACCTCAATCAACATGGCCAATAATAAGAATGATTGGGAGGCATGGTTCTGCAACATTTTCAAGATCAACAATCATCAACTTGGAGTTAGCTTTTAGATGGGGTACAAAATCAAATGAGCAAACTAGAAAATCACAGAAGCAAAGTGGATTTTTAACTATGATTGACATAATCAATGTTTTAATGTGATATCACAAGCTAGGGATTGAACTTCATGTAACAATTATTTAATATAAGTTTTTGAAAAAACAATGTATGAATATTGATGTTTGCATGCTTTTACACATAATGACTTAACTATATTTCAGATCCTGTTATTCTAAAGATTCATGAAGGTGGCATTGTGGAATTTGTAGTTTTAAGAAATGACTCTGGTGCCGATGTTGTTTCTGTTTTATATGCCACTATCGATGGAAATGCCAGTGTTGAAGAAGATTTCATGACTTGTGAAAAAACTGGAGTGATTTGGTTTGATATTGGAATAAAAGAACAGAATATAACTATATTTATCCATGATGATGATATTCCTGAATCAGATGAGGATTTTTATATAATTCTCTTCAATTCTACAGGTTCAAATTATTATTCAACCTATATAAACTAATCAACTGCTGTTTCTTTAGATTGTTTTCTGCCCCTTGATTGATATTATAAGCAGTTAAGGATGCTTGGGCAATGCCTTTTGACATTCTTCACACCAAAGTGTAGTATTTTCAAGCATATAGTCAAGTTATTTTCCAAAGCACCTGAAGACAGGATAAGAAGCAATGGATGGAAACTAATCAATATACTTAGTGGAAGCAACCTAGAACTAATGAGGAATTTCCTGATAGAACAATTAACCACTAGAACAATTTGCCTTTAGCAGTTGTGAATGCTCCAACACTGGAAGTTTTTAAGAAGAGATTGGACAACCATTTGTCTGAACAGGGGGTTGGATTAGAAGACCTCCAAAGTCCCTTCCAACTCTGTCATTCTGTTATATCTGAAGCATATTTTAGGGTTATTTATAATATAGTTAGTTCACCACTGCAACTAAAGTATAAAATACATTGTATAGTATTGTCTTGTTTTTTATTTTCACACCTTTTGCTTTTAGAACCTAATTGAATACTATCTCTATGAATTTTGCAATGAGAAGAAAGATTATATATATTATACTGTATTATAAAATATTTGTTTGCTATCTTTTAGATGCCCTAAAATGTGTTTGGATCTAGTGCAGGGGTGTCAAATTCATGTCATCATGGTAGTGTCACGCGACATATCGGGACTTTTTTCCCCTTCACAAAACCAGGCGTGGGCATGGCCAGTACGTGACGTATCTGGCCCGTGGGTCTGGAGTTTGACAGCCCTGGTCTAGTGCTGTATTTGAAGACCCAAAGATGAGGCAGATGTACCAAGCAAATGTTAGGGAAGTCATAATCACTTTTCTTCATAGTCAAAGGGAGAAGATTGGCTTTTGAACCTGTATTTGGAATATTTGTGAAGATGTTTTCTCCAGCTACAATTCTATTTGTCTGTTTATTTATCAACAAAATCATTGTTTTTTTAGGAGACACAGTTGTTTACAAACCTAGAATGGCAACAGTTATAATTGAAGCAAATGATGATCCAAATGGCATTTTTTTACTTGAGTCTACAGGCAAAGCTGTGGAAGAAGGCAAAACCAATGACTTTTTGTAAGTAACTTTCAAGTAAATATCCTTTGCCAATTTCACTAAATATCTTGAATCATACTTTAAAATGTTTTTCAGTGCAACTTATTTTTTTTTTTATAGTAAAAGTTTTATTGGTCAAGAATACAAAAAACATACATTGTTTAAGATATGTTGAATTTTACAATTATCATATGATAATAATTATATTCCAAATTCTATTACATGTAGCAGCCTAAGCAATTT
>JAOYMU010000192.1:95269447-95279565 GCA_025802295.1 Psammodynastes pulverulentus | reverse complement strand
TAAAAATTCTGTTAGTGTTCTTGAGCTTACTATCCAGCTCGAGGTAATTGAGAATTCTGTTGCTTCAAGCAGCCCCATTTTCCTTTGCTGAAGAAAAAAAAATCCGTGGTGAGAGATCTCTCAGGATACATTCTTTTCAAATTTAATTGAAGTCTGTAAGCTGGTAGACTGCCAGAGATGATGATATAATGTAAAAACAAAGCATTCACACACGTATCTTGGCCAACCAGTAATGAAATAAGTGCAAGAGTGTCATGCTCCACCATGACGATGATCATTATCTTTTCTTTGAAAAGGAAAATTTAAAAAGAATTATGTAAAATTATATGGTACAATTTTTAAAAATTGCTCTTCCTCTGAATAATTCATATGACTGTTTATTTTATACCTAGTGAACATATATTCCATACCAGGTATCATATTTAGGACAAAGACATTTTAATATATTTGATTTCTTCTGATTTTAGTTATAACAAGAGCTCTTTTGCATTTTACAGATTTTCCAATGGAATAATGGCATTTTCATATTCCGTAATCAACTCTCTGTGAATGGAGTTCTGAGTCTGGATCTTTTCCCCAGGGGAAGTACAACATACCTAGTCATTGTCCCTTGTGAATTCATGCATAAACCTCTTTTATTCAAGTGGTCAGCAAATGATTTTATAAGGTTGGAAGAAATGCCAATCAATGGAATAACACAAGTCCAAGCTGTCATTTCTGGATCTGACGTCTACCTAATTTTTGCAAAAGGTACTCATATGTAATAGAATTACATTAAGTGTGGAAACTGAAGCAAGAAAAAAACTTTTAATGATTCTTATAATTAATAAGTTACTTTTTTAATGATGATCTATTGATATATACTTACTATATAACATTTTTAAAAGGCCAACTATGTAAAGTTGATGATATATATTGGGGGATTGTGCTAGTTGTTTTTTCTTTTTGTTTCAAAATTTGTTTGTCAATGGTTTAATATCAGGGACATAAGAAAAAAACATTTGTAATGAATAAATTAAGGAAACATGGTCTAGTTCTATAATCCACAGTGTTTCCTAAAATGAATTAGTTTATTGTTGCTATTTATTGATTATGAGTACATTAGTTATAAATACCCATATTCATAGAAAGCTGTCTGATTATACTTTCCATAGAGCTCAGCAGTACATGTGAAGTTTTTATCTGGGAGACAGGACAATTTTCCTTCAGATATTTTCAGTCCATTTCCATCAGAGCAGTAAATGCAATTCATACTTTTTCCCCACCTTCAGGTTTAGGTAAGTATGACAATTATCTCTAATACTACATTAATTCACACATGATTCCCCCCCCCACCCACGGAGATATAATTTTCCTATAGGGGAAAACACCATGTATACATCATCATCATAAATAATACTATTGGCCTTTTGGATGCTATGAGATGTACAGTTGGCCATGATTTTTCAAAATAAGCACTTGGAGCAATTTGGATATGGATATTACATGCATCATAATGGCATTGTCAGATATGAAATGGCCTTTAAAAGTCATTATATTTGTGCACTTTGTTTCTCAGCCTAATATGATTAGTAATAGCAGAGTCATTCTCACAACCTAAGCTTCCTGAGAGAAAACAAATTTACAGAACAGTTTTTAACATGTATCTTAATCATGTGTTCAGAACTGCAGATTTATAGTAGACAAAATTACTTATTTTTGCCACAGCAAAATTATGAACCTTCGCAGCTTCAGGAATGTCTTGGGCTTGCTAGGGGAATAAAGATTTTTGTTGCTGATTGGCAGAAAAATGAGAATACGCTGTATTTGCTTTAAAGTGCAAACATTTTTTTCCCTCCTTCAGGAAAGATTTGCACAAATCTGATTGTCTAAATGTGACTGTGCATGCACATCGCTTTGCTATACAGTATTTGTGATACCAGCAAAAGTGTTGTCTACATATATACATTCAGATGAATGATGTGGTAAGCCTTAGAAGCAGCCATGCTGAGCTTCCAGAGGACATGGTTGCTTCAAGGACTGATTTATTCATTTCAGTGCCCTTGTGGAGCACCCTTTTAAGTGATTTGTACATCTTTAAAACAGAAAGTGCTAAGTAAATGCAAAATACACCTTGAACAGAACCAACTAAATATTTTTTAAAAAATTTAGCATAAAATGTTAATTTTTCTCTAACATTTGTCTCTTCTTTGATTCTTGATGCAGTGCACGTACTGTTTGCTAGCAAAGATAAATCAGCTCTGTATTCCTGGAACTCAGAAATGAATCGGTTTTCTCTGTTGCTAGAAGCTCCTTCCGCCAATCATATTTCCAGTATCAATGTAAAGTCTCTTAATTCTAACAAAACTCTCATTGTTGTGACTAGAGATTCCTATTCCTATTTTTACCAGCTAACTGCAATTTCAAATCAGTCAGATTTTATACCTAGGTATGATTTCACTTTTTTATATTATGAACGTATTGTTACTTTTATAAAATGTTACAGTCATCATACTATTGTTCTTTCTTTTGCTGTAAAGATTTGAATTCCTAATACAATTCCTTCCATGTTCTGAATCTTTCACTTTCTACTGAAATTTTTACAGAAAGTGAGAAATCAACAATTGAAGACACTATCTTGGAATTGTTCAGAAATACAGAAAAGAGTACTCTCAAAGTTTATAAACAAAAAATGAACAAATTAAAGATGATAATGGAATATAGTAGGCTAGAAAGCTGATAGAAGTTTGCTGACCAGCTTTTGATTGACTGACTGACTGACTGACTGACTGACTGACTGATTGATTGATTGATTGATTGATTAGAGATGTTTTTCCTTTGGGATAAAATTGGATAAAGCCTAAAAACAATGAGTTTGGTCTAATCTAAATGGAATGCAGTGTATGTTATTTGCTTAAAATATGTATGAGGTAATCTAATCTGACAAATGAAATGGCCTGCTAGAGTACTATGGAGACAGAGAGCTTCCACTCCACACTGCTCCATACATAGTACATTTGAAAATCTGCTTCAGTATGTGGAATGATATACCAAAACAGACTATAAAAATTCAGGATTTTACAGGTAGGAGGAAGGTCTACTAGCTTATTGTTGAATTGACCTAATACGTTTCCGGTAAAACTTAAGGTAAATAGCAGCAACAAATTAGTAACTGATAGAAATTGTCTTTAAAGTACATAAAATTACATTTTTCTGTATCAAAACTGATTTTACTTTGTCTCAGAAGAACAATTGTTTAATTATAAATATGCTGTACATCTGTGTTTTTATGCTAGTTCAGGTGAACTGATATTTGAACCAGGAGATAAAGAAATTGTGATAGCAATCAATATTTTTGATGACACGGTCCCAGAGGAAGAAGAATCTTTTAGAGTATGGCTGAAAAATCCAAAGGGTGGTGCAGAAATAGGACCTAATGGTTATGTGACCATAGTGGTACCCTCTAATGATGATGCTCATGGAGTTGTTGCATTTGCCCAGGTAAAATTAAAATATTAAATTAAGTATTTTTTAATAATAGGCTCCTGTTAACACATATGGAATGTATTCATATTTATAATGTTATAAAACACAACACCAGAATCATAAACAGCTGTCTTAGTAACATATCTCACCGCGTTATTCATTCGTCTTTTGATAGCAAGATGGATGGTATATAAAAATAACAATAAATAAAAATAAAATAAATAAAAATGCATTGGAACCTGCAATTCCCTCATGTAATACTGGTTTAATTGTGAATTCTGTTGTGATGGCTTATAAAATTAAGAAAATGTATTGTTTTACTAATCAGATTTCCCTAAGGCAATTTAGTAGTTTACACTGATGACAATACATAATAATACTGCATGGTTAAGTTAATCTGACAGGTTCAAGGATACCTGAATCCAGGGTCTTAAATCCAAGTCCAGCAGTCTATTTGCTACCACATAATGGTGTCATGATGGGTGTGAAATTTTTTATAAAAATTGGCCTAACTTATGTATTGTTTATTTCTATTGTGAAATTAAATATAGGGAACTCAGTTTCTTCACTGGCCCCATTTCAGCCATACTAATTTTCTCTGCTGTAGAAGATTGTCAAAATAGGAACCAACATTTCTCAGGCTAGATAGAACTTTTATCAAAATATTTATCAAAAATCTCCTAATCTTAAGGCCAGAAAAACTTTAGTAGAGATAGAGGCAGATGAAATTGATTTCAAAATTGTGCAGTAGGCATATCTGTATGCATATGGATAAAGAAAGAAAAATTGTGAAATAAAGCCACATCACATCTTTGAGTGTAAGTGGATATCTGAGTATGGGTTAAATGTCTGGAGAATCTAGACATATTGCTGTGCCCGAAGTAAATATTTACTGCTTTTACTAAAGCAAAACCTGATAGTTACACCTTTTCAGTTTAAATTATGATTGTAACTATTTTTATACATTTTTGAATATATGGTTATTCTTTTTTGTTAGTGTTAAAGAACAGAAATACACAATATATGCATGTTAATCTATGTATTATTTTTCATCATTGGTATATTTTTAGAACTCATTATTTAAACAAGCAGAAGAAATGGAACAGGACACCTTGATCACCTTGAACGTTGAGCGCTTAATAAGTACATTTGGACATGTGATAGTGCACTGGGAAGCTAGCGGGAGTATTAATGACATATTTCCAACTTCAGGGGTGGTATGTATTTTGCCAAAAAATTAGCTATAGAAACTGCCAACTGGTTTTAATTGCTAATGCATTACTGATCCAATTAAATAAGAATTAAATTGACGAATATTAACTTAGAAGTTTTCTTCTCTCATTTTGTCCTTTAATTTCTTGGTCTAAAATTTCAAAATCATTTTGACTTATGGACTTATTTGTTTCTTCCTTTGCTTTCATGTGGCATTCTTCATGCTCCTTAGATAACTTTTTTTATCTAATTTTATTAAACTAAAAGAAAAAACAAAATTAAGGTTGCGTTTACTTTAGAAAAAATTTCTAGTGTTATAAAGTTCCACTTATAAGTACTCAGGATTGCTAAGGATTATTGCTGAAAAAAGTGTATATTTTAATTTCTTTAATTTTTTCTGAATGCCAATGCAACTTAGAATTTTAATACAAAAGCAAAATAAACTTTGTTAGACATAAGAAAAATCCAAAATCATATTAGCATACCCTTCTCCTCCAACAACTTTTAAGTTTCTATCTGGTAAACAAGGTAAAAGTTGTATATTTAAGCCATGAAATTTGCAATAGTCTTAATAGGAAATACAGGAATAAACTGCAGATATTAAAATCTCCCCTTCCTAAAATTGGGTAAGGTAGTACCTGATATTTCAACTTGCTTCAACGTGCTTTTTTCAAAATATGTTGGAATTGGACTACAATAGGAGTTACAGTCCAGCCTCCCTGAAAGATTTTATCTTGTACCATAAGTAAACAAAATAAACATTGAAAAGAAAACAAGCATTACCAATTCAATTATTGGTAACAACTTGTATATTTTCCAGTACTACAAAAGTATCTTAGACATGCATTATTTATTTAACTATTTGTTTGTTTGTTTGTTTATAAAATGTATTGGTCACCCATTGTACCGCAGGATAATTCTAGGCGCTTACAATATTATTTACAATTTATTTATGTTTCGCTATTATATTGCAGGTAGTTGCATAAGCATAGATAATTATGTAACTTGAAAAAAGTGATGACACCATTTAAACAATGTTGACATGGCAATTTGTTTAGGATAATTTGATTAGATGTTTCCTTTAACTGGTACAAAAACTGCAAACTTTCATTGGATTGCATCTTAAACTGTGTTAAGCCAACAGTTACATGACAAATGTAAAGTTGTATATTTTCTTGTTAAATTCTCTAGGTGGCATTTTCAGAAGGTCAAGCTTTGTCAACAGTAACATTAACAGTCCTTGCAGATGTGATTTCTGAAGCTTCAGAAACACTGATTATAACTCTCACTCATATTAGCACCGTGGGCATTCAAGACCCCCAGAGAGGAGCCATAATTGATAGAAGTCGAGCAAAAGCTATACTTACTATTCTGCCCAATGACACTCCCCTTGGTGTAGTGGGATGGCACACAGATTCTCTCTTTAACAAAGTAGCAGAGCCTGAAGGTGAGTCAGTTCTGAGAAAATCCTAGAGAAATTCAAGTATATATTTTCAGATTTTTTTAAAAAAAAGTTCTTCTGATATTACAGTGTTGCAGTTAGATATATAGATTTTAAAGAAAATATAGTTGCAAACATTGTTTTAATCTGGGAGGACCAGTATAATATGTAGAATGCAATATATGAGTAGCAAGAAATATGAGTTATATTTTTGTATTTAAATGAGATATTTCACTGATTTTTTTTAAAGTGTTTGAAATGTTTGAAAAAACTATGTTTAGAAAAGTGTATTTACAGTTGTTTTAATGTCCTATTTTTTATCATAACACAATATTTTTTTCTTGATCCCAGAGAAAATGCAATTTATGGAAGCAATATGAGTTATTACTACATTGGCTATAATAATATTAGTTTTGGTTGGAAAAAATCAAGCTCTTTCAATAAGTATATATTATATTCATTAACTTTAATATTGTTTTTTTCCTAGGGAGATCAACTACTATTACTTTACATATTTTCAGAGAACAACCATTTATTGGCGATATTAGTATACACATAATATCCCACCCTATCTTTTCACTCCCTCTTGTTAATCAAGCCATTGAAAATGAAGATTATAGATTGGAAAACAAGACCATTATTATGACAGAGAATATAACATTAGTTTCAGTTAATGTAACCATTTTACCAGTGAGTATTTGAAAGTATTTAAATAGTTTGTAGCAAGCCTATATGTGAAGACATATGAAAAGTGAAAATACTTTTCTGATTAATATTTCTGCATAAAAATAGAATAGCAGTCAATAATTTTATGTTGTTATTCCCAATACATCTAAATCTGAACTAATTATATTCGCTGTATTTAAAAACCTATTCTTTCACTGTCTTTCAACTTTACAGTATATTTCATACTTTAAATGATTTTTACACTAGTTGAAAATTCCCAAGTTGATTGTTTGAATATTATTTGTGTGTGAGAACAAATCCAGATATATCTATGTACTTTATGATAGATTGATTAATCAGTTAATAAATAGAAAATTTCCTGGTGTATTGTTTTCTACAATTTGTAATTTCAACAACTTCTAGATTTTATCTACATGTTCTCTGAGTAAATGGCATGGAATATTCTACTGTATTTATGATATACTACTACTACTAATAATAATTTATTAAATTTATGGACACCACTTTCATATAGTAATTAAGACATCAGGCTAGAAAATAAGAGACTGAGCTCGTGGGCAGAAAGCCAGCTTGGTGGTGAGTCATTTCTCAGCCTAGGAAGGAGGCATTGGCAAACTTTTCGATACAATTGAACAAAACAAAAATAAATTCATATGCTGCCCAACTTCCAATGATTCTGGTTTCTATTGAAACATTCCATGCTTATTTTCTGATGCTACAATTTTATACAATCTCTGCTGCACTTCATCCTGGATAGATTTTCCTCATTTTTATGAAGGCAAATTGATTCCAGTCTTGTATATTGTGACATTTCTGTGTAAACCATATAATCTTTTGGGTGAGACAAGTCTTAATTAAACTCAAACAGAGGATTTGAATTTAGTTTCACAAAGTGACAAGGCCAAAATCATTTATTTCTATTATTGTGCAATTGCAGGTTTGATGGGACAGGTAGATATAATCTGGGAGAGGCTGTCTTTCAGACAATCTGAACCCTTTATCTTTACTCTTTAACCCTAAAGTAATGAATTTTAATTTGTCTTTAACTTTTCCTTAAATTGATTAGGTAATCAGATATAGAGAAGAGCAGATTTTGATACAATGAAATTATATTTTTAGCAAAGAAAATATAATTTTTAACAATCATTTGTTTCTATATAACTAATCTTCTTTATATTAAGGGAATTAGTTGCTTGGTCCTCCCTGTCTTTATTTTCCATTGAAACAATCATAACTTGAAATTATTTCTCTTACTAGTCTATCCAAAATCTGAATTTGCAAAATAATTTAAAACATTTTTTTATCTTACAGGATAATATTCCAGAATTACAAGAGGGGTTTTTAATCAATATTAGTAGTGTGCAGTTACTGAACTCTTCTCTTACTAGAGGGCAACAGAGCATGAAGAAACTTGGTTTAGAAACAGCTGAGATTTTAATTGAAGAGAATGATAATCCCAGAGGAATATTTCAGTTCAACGTTAGCAAGGTGAGAACAAACTGAAACATCTCAGTATCAAGAGCAGTAGATACTGTTCTTGTTCTAATCTGACCATTTCAAGATATGTAGGTAATAATACACAGGGCTTTTTTTCGGCGCCGAAAGGTGCTGGAACGCGCCCCCCGTCATCATGCTAAAAAACCCGGAAGTGATAGCGCGCGATTGGTGGAGACGGAACACGTGACACGGACTCCGAAAAGGTTCCGGAACGGCGTTCCGCCGAGTTCCGGCTCAAAAAAAGCCCTGATAATACATAGGTTAATAACGTGAAATTATAAACCTTTTACCCATGCTTAATATGCCCATTGCTATTATGTTTTCCTATGATACAATGAAGCCAAGTGGCCCATAATTATGTTTCCTATTTGTTTATCTTAACCTGAATATGACAGGATTAATTAGCAAAGACTTGCTAAGCAGCTATTGATCTAAAGGTCAATATGACAAAATAATTACTCCTGTAAGATCTGGGAGGTTGGTCATTAGATTCTATTTAGAACAGGCATTTATGCAGGAACTCAGATGCCAAACCATAAAGGTCAAAACCAGCACATTAATTTATACCTGAAAATCAGTTGTCGCTGAGTTTAGGCCTGTAAATTCCATATTATGTATTTCCAGCATTGAGAGCCAGTGAACATACATTCTGAATTATTTGTAATTTTCTAAGTAGTCTTTATGGACAGTCCAAGGGTAATGAGAGTGTGAATTTTAGCCTACCAGGTAAAATGGAGCATTACTTGAACTTGGGTGAAGTCATTTCTACTTGCTATTTTACCTTCAAGCAGGAGCTGTGAGTGTAGATGGACCCCCAATTGTGAATCTATTCCTTCACTATGCTTGTGAGATAACAGAACTAACGCTAGTATTGATAGAGAATTTTAATGTATAGATTGTAGTTACATACATCTTCCTTAGATTAAACTTCAAGCTGTTCTCTCCCATCCAGACCCTTAAAATCTCCAGGCAGTAAAAATAGAATATCAACAGCATTTCACCTACCTCTCCATCTGTTCCCCTCAATAGACAGGATGGGCAGGTATCCAAAGAACAGGTGGCACAATACAACATTGACAGATTCCTATCCACTTCACAGTATTCATAGGCTAAAAGGATTCCTGATAATATGCCATGATAAACCACTAGCAAAGACACTCTTCATACATTTAAAAGAAGAAGTAGAAAAGCTGTAGCATTTCTCATAAAATAGGCCACTCATAATTAATTCATAAAATAGGTAATAATTAACTAAAAGCCTTTATTAAGGGAGAAAACTCAACTATTCCATGTGAAAATCCAGAGGGAGAAAATGGGTCTATTTATGTATGTGATAAATGTTTTTGTACTTTTGTTATTACTACTCCCACTTTGGCCTAACAATCTCTGAAAGAGCAATTCCTAACTCCTAGAGATATCCTATTATATATAATATATTAATTTTTATCTCTTACTCTTTCTCTTCTTCCCCCTCCTCGTTCTGAAATACAGGCACTATAATATTTTTAATAAAATACTATTTGTTCTCTTTCAAGGGAATGAACAGGACAGTGGCTGCTTATGAAGTACCACCACCAGATAATATTCTGAAGCTGTCCATTGTTCGGAAGGCAGGAACATTTGGATCAATAAAATTGGATTGGGAAGCCACACCTGCCTCTGCTAGACTGAAAGACTTTTCACCATCATTTGGAAATCTTATATTTGCTAATGGACAAGTATGTAACATATTGATTTATTTTATTTATTTTTTTATTTTATTTGCGATTTATAGCCCGCCCCCTCTCCCCACAGGGACTCGGGGCGGGTAACAACA
>JAOYMU010000192.1:95090412-95101807 GCA_025802295.1 Psammodynastes pulverulentus | reverse complement strand
GAACTCTGGGAGTTGAAGTCCACAAGTCTTAAAGCTGACAAGTTTGCCCACCCCTGCTCTAGTCTGACCTGGTATAAATACTTCAGACCTTTGCTTGTCAACAGAAGCATGCCTCTTGCTTAGGCTTTACCTTCTCTGATTTCAGATTGCTCCAGGTCCAGCCACTGACCTCAAAAACCCTGAGCTTGGGAATATGACACACCTCCACGTCTAGACATGAGTACAGCTGCCCGAGACCCTGGTCTGGCACAGTTAAGAGACCTGAGCTGTATATCTCAGTGAATTTGGATTAGATCAAGCCAATAATATCCAATCACTAGTCCAATAAATTCACAGTGGCATGTGCTGCAAAATAATATTAGAATAATTTTCAGCATGCAAATCATTTCTGGTCTTCTCATCCTACATAACAATAAGTGTCAGTAATTAAGTCTAGCCTCAGGCTTAGCTGAAATTAAGTGATTTGTCTAGAGATGGCCAATATGTTCATGGTTGAAATGGAATGGATTCCTCTTCTCCTCAGAGCAAGTCGACTTCTAGATAAACTTTAGCCAAGAACAACATGTTCCAAATGCCCACATTGTTATACTGGGACCAGGAGCAGATTTAGATGATGTGTTGATTTGTTCAATTTTTCATGGGCAAAGTTGTCCATTTCACAGCTTTGATACATCACCTCAACATATGATTTATTTCTGTCAGTTAAACAGTAACAGTACACAGCTGTATGCAAGGATCTGATCATAGTTATTTAGAGGTACATGGTTTGGGAAGGGGTGAGGAATGGGTCCATTATTATATATATATCCTGGAAAAAACACATTCGGAGAGAAATGCCAGGAAAATTCAGGAAAAAGGAGGAACAGGAAAGGGAACATGATATTACTGAAGGAAAAAGCAAATACTGTAAATGTGATGTCCTTGTATTTGTCAGGAAAGGATATTATAGCATATTTTTTACAAAAAAGATTGAACCTAAAAAGCATTTAATTTTTTTTTAATTTGGAAACAATAAATAGTGTTTGCTTATAAAAGCCCATTTTGGAGATTCTACTATTCAAAGCTCACATAACTATCCTCACTAGCAAGGAAAATAACAGTGGCATCAGGTTAAACTGAACAATTGTTGAAAGAGAGAATTTGCAAGCAGCTGAGGGAAAATGAGAGCCAGTTTGGTTTAGTGATTAATTCACCAGGCTAGAAACCAGGAGCCTGAGAGTTCTATGCTTTAGGCATAAAAACCAGCTGGCTGACTGGGTCAGTCTTCTGGATTAGATTAAGCCAATAATATCCAACATATAGCACAACTTACCTCACAAGGTTGTTTGTGGGGAAAATAGGAGAAAGGTTTTCCACCTTGAGTTATCTATAAAAATAATAAAGTGAGACTAAAAAAAGACACTCACCACTGGAGGTAGTTGATGGGGTAAGAAAATCTCATCCTGTGCCATCTATTTCCTTGGTTCTAGTTTTTATTTAGCTTTAAAAAATTTAAATGTTTTTATGTTTATCTTTTTACTCTTTGTAAGGCCAGCCAGAGTTGCCTTATTGGAGATATGGGCAACATCTAAATTTAGTAAAATAAAATAAAACTAAAAATATGGGAAATTTAGTGGAGAAGCTGAGGTGTTAAAATGATGAAGAAAAACTGCTCATTTTCTGCTATCCATTTTTCTCTTATTTCTTTCTCTCTCTGTCTTTCCTTTATCATCTTGTCTTCCACAGGCAAGACTGACTGCTTTTGTCAGAGCTCTGCTCTGAGCCATGACAGAGGGCTTTAGACATTTTGTTGCAGGTCAGTTACAGCTCTAGAAATGGAAATTGTCCAACTCTCCCCTAAATCATGTCATTGACAATATATGACACAGGTCTGTTAATTCAGACATCTTTCAATGCTGGTTCTGGTATAACAACTATGAGATACTCCTCATATTATGCATGTATGCTGTTAAGTTACAATGGTACATTCAGTCACCTCAAAAAATATCCATGTGCCAGGAAATTAAGACCAACTGCAAGTTCATAACTTGTGTTTTTATGTAATGTTGCAAATACTGCATGTCTGCTGCATTATAAATAATAAACATTACCACATGTTTGTGTTTCCTATATAAGAGTCTTGGAACAGTCTACGTTGTGACTTCGGTCTTCTTGTCTTGAGTTTTGCAACACTGTCTAAAGTTCTGGAAGTAGCTTAGAAAATTCAATAATCTTTTTTACCATCTACTATGCAATCCACACATATTCTACAATGTTCTGAGTCGTCCTTTACATAGAATAACAGAGTTGGAAAGGAGCTTGGAGGTCATCTAGTCCAATCCCCCGTTCGAACAGGAGAGTCTATTCCAAATATTAGCCTCTATCTAGGATTGAACTCACAGCCTCCTGATTGTGAAGTGAGAGCTTCGCCTCTAGGCCACTGCACCCTCACTATTCCTCTAGCAGTAGGTTTCGATCTGTGGAGACCAGTGCATGTTGAAACATCTCTTGCATCTGAACTTTGAATTTCAAGCAATCTGGCATAGTATGTCATTTTAGAATGTCTAATCACCTGAACCTCCACAGAAGGAAAGATCGCTTCCATTGTACTAAAAAAATTCAGTAATAGAAATTGCCAATTGGACCAATGCTTTTCTATTCAAGGCCTTCTGTTAAATAACGTTCTACTTCAGCACTTTGTGCATTTCTGCATTCCCATTTTCAATTGATACCCCTCCCTAAAGGAAGAAAGAAAAATACTGACAAACGATGCAATGAGCCAGATTAATTCTCTGTCATGGAGACTTTGCCAGCCTTAAGATGACCTTACCTTAGCGGCATTTTGGGGAACCCTCCTACCTTGGACTTGGATATGAATAGGATAGAAGATATATCCAGATTGATTTTCTGTGAAAAATAATGACTTATAACCAGTATAATTCAGGCTGGTTTTTCATTATGTATTTTTGGGCCAAGACAGGCTACCAAAAACAAGTCTACATAAAGATTCCATAAATACTAACTTGCATGTATGAAATAGTTATTCAAATGTCCCAGAAAGAGTATTTATATCTCCACTGTTTTAATGAAGAATGTTTATCAGGCTATCTAATGTGGATGACTATGTTTATCCCTTAATGTTAGAGACATACAACCATAAGAGTAAAACAAAATTCTTCCCAAGATCCACCCATCATTTTGCCACAGTATCTGGAAGAATAGCCACATTTTCAGTGCATTTTGTAATATCATCAGGGCCTAATATATAGGGCTTAATGCACATAGGATATTAATCCTGTTTCATTGGTGCTTCTCATATATTGTCACTGGTCCATATCTTAACTGAAAAAAAATGGGTATGATTATGCATCACAAAACCTAATGAGGGATGGATACATAGGTTTTTGTGTCTCTGGCATTTCTACCATTAGGCAGAATGCAGTGACGATGAAAATATCCATTTTGCACCCTTCCTTTTAAATAGCTTACTGGCAAAATATTAATTCAACTAATGAAAATTATTTATCCCAGTATTTTGTTTGATTGGGTACTCTCAAGACTTACCTGTTTTCTTCAGCCTGTGGCAGCTTTCAATGACCAAACCTGTGTTTGAAGTCTGATCTTAGTACATGACACAAAACTGAGTGCAGTCTTTGACATAAAAAGGTTGTCCTTGATAAGAAGCAGAGGTAACAATAATAATTGTGAGTGTCCTTGGCACACAGGGCAATTGCTTCTAAAATAGCTGCCCAGAAGAGAATAGTGGAATAGCAGTGAAAGTAATTAAAAGGTTTTTTTTCTTTCTTTCCCCATTTTTTTAAAATCTACAAGCTGAAATAAAGGGGATATTTCACATACTAAAGCTTGAGATCAATTCCAAAAGAAGCATAATAATTTTTGGATGGATATCAAACATAACATGACTATCATACCTGGGCAGCAAAAATCCAGACAACCGCTAGATTGTGGCAAAGAACAAATTATTTCTTTTTGCTATAAGGTAAAAATAATATGTGTCTCAGTGAATATTCTATAATCGGCTGATTACTTTGATCAAACAAAACAAAATTATAATGGAAGGTCTTAATACAGAACAGAACTCTTTGATCTGTTCCAAAATTTGGAACATTGGGTGAAAATAAATTTTGTCTTGTGGTATATTAGCACAAAAAGCTGCCATGTGGAAAAAAAGCTTATTTAGAAGCTTTTTTCTTAATAAAAGAACCAAAATGCTTATAGCAATTTTATAAAGCTATTAAAGAAGCCTTTATAAATGTATTATCTCAAACACTTTTGTGGATTCCAGTTCACTGTATGAGGTGTATGGAGATAATGAAAAAAAAAAGGATGAAGAGAAAGGTGAGTAATAATATGTATTTAGAAGTGACCAAATATGACAGAAACACTAGGTGGGAGACAGACAATCCTGAATTGAACAGCTACTTAATACTTTTTGTGTAGCAGGAAACCCTGGCTTTTGTTTAATCCTCAAAAATGGTATTAAATCTCCTGAACAATTCTAGCTCAGCAGTTTTGAGAAGGAACTGGTCTTTAATCTCCTTTTCTCAGTCTGATGTTGGTGACAGTTTGTCTTGGGGAGTTAAAATGCTGTTTCTCTGAATTTTGAGTATTGCTATTAGTGGTGTGAGACTGTTCTTGTTTATTGCTTCTGAGGCAATGTCTCTCAACCTTCTCAGCTTTAAGACGTGTGGACTTTGTGCCGGTTGGGGAATTCTGAGAGTTGATAGTCACACATCTTCAAGTTACCAAGGATGAGAACTACTGCTCTAACGCATGGGTATTGTGAAATAATATTTTGAAAGCAGATTTTGTTTTCTCTGTAGCAGTAATGCCTTCCTAGGTAAAGTGTTTTATTTTCATGTAGTTAGTTTCAGTTTTCACCCATACTAAGTAGGGTCCTTCAGAATTCAGTACTCTCTCCATTCCTGTTTAACATCTACATGAAGCCATTGGGTGAGATCATCCATTACCGTGGGATGAAGTATCATCAGTAAACTGATCATATCCAACTATACACCTCTGCTCCTTAGTGAACTAAGCAATGCTTTCGATGTCCTCTTTTAAATGCTGTGGGGGAGGGAAGTCTAGATGGAGAACCATCAGCTCATTCCTGGCATGATGTAGTCTTTGTGTTTTGGATCTTCCAGCTCAGGAAATGTACTATCATCAATGCTGGGAGAGGCTGCATTGCCTCAAACAGACCTGCACGAAATCAGGGGCTTTCTGAACTCACTACTCCTGCTCAAAGAGGAAGAACCTTTATACAGCTTTATGTTGTGTGCAACTGTTACACCCATTCCTTGACTGAGAGGCTCTACTCCTAATCATTCATGCCCTGGTCAGTTTCCAATCCTAGTTAGAAGTTGCGATATTTTTCCAACAGCATAAGATTATCATTATAAATACATGTCAAGTCCTAAGTTCTTCATGAACAGATAATTTTGAGTACATTATTTCACACGGTATTAGCAACTTTGAAACTTAAGTTTTTAAAATACAAGCCTGAATATCAGAGGCCTCTCAAATATTTCAAGCATAAAAAGATTGACATGCAATCCTTTTGCTGAAAGAAAATGAGTCTTTTGATCAATTTGTCTCATTTTAATATCATAAGAAATATGTTTAACACTGGCTATATCAAATATTTTGAAACAATGAGCTGCTTAATACCATGTTGTATCCAAATATTCAAAACATGTACTTATAGGTAATTTTTAAACTGGGATGATTGCAAGCTGTCAATTGTCCATGCAAACAGGGATACAATTTAAATTTCCATCTGCAAATCATCCAATAAGTGTTGCATATTTAGTGCCAAAAAAATAATTTAATTTATCCAAAAGGAAGCACAAAGTATTGGGAAAGAAATTATACATATTTGTAAAAAGTACAAAGGTTAGGTTCTTTTTTGTAAAAATAGCTGAATGCTTATTCTGCAATAAACCACATAACCTTTACCATTATTAACATGATTAGTACATTGTCTTTATTTCTAATATTTACCTTTCCATACTGCATTTTAAGCATCACTTTGACACAGCTTGCCTGGATAAATATTTGGGGTACAATTCACTAGAGATAAGTACAGTGAAAACTCATATGTTTTTATAATAAACATTTAAGCAAAATGTTAATGCTCTCACTGAAATCAAGAAGCATTAACAATTAATATTATCTTAAGCTGGACAGTACTCTTAACAGGGAAAGTCCTCTTTGCTTTTTTGCTCATAAAAAACTCTTTTTGGAGTGTAGAGTACAGTTTTGCACTCACTAACCTCTTGCTGTTGATTAGATAATGTTGCACAAGTTCAGGCACAAATATTTAATCAGACTTTTCTGCTGCTGCCAACTCTCCCAGTCCTGTTGCTCCATAGCAAGGACTCTAGTGTTCCTGCATTAAACAATCACCTTCCTCAAAAACAAAATGCAATCTATAAACATTCCGCCTCATTTCACTTCCAAGCCCTTTGCAACGAAAGCAAAAGCTATCTCTGTTCCCCTCAGTGCTTTATTTAGAAAAGATTAATTCAAAGCTGTGAAATAAAACTGTGTTGAGTGACAGTTCCCAGAAGAACAGCTGCCCACATTAGATTTTCATCATTGCATGGCCAATGAGATCTGCTTCAGGTCAGTTTTTTCCACTGGCACAATGCCTCAAGGAGAAGAGTTAGGGTTCACCTTCTGACAATTCCCGTACGTACCTAGAGTCCTCATGAATTAAGAGCTGTGAGAGCATCCAAAAGAAGCTACTTACCTCATGATTTGAAGTGAAGTCAGGTTCTTAACTAAAAATCATAGAGATCAATGAACTATTATATTTGAGGAGCTAGTATCTGGGATAGCATGCACTACAGCAGGGGTGTCAAACTCGATTTCATTGAGGGCTGCATCAGGATTGTGTTTGAGGTCGGGGGGGCAGGGTAGACATGGCCAACTTGACATCACTCGTGTCAGGGGCACCTGTGGTGGCCTGAGTGCTCTGCGAGTGAAAATGGAGCTCAGGAAGGCTAGGTAAGGCCCTTCCAAACTCCGTTTTCTTTGGCAGAGGCAACACAGGCCAGTCCTTCACTGTTTCCAAGGTGGTCCCATAGGCCGGATCTAAGCACCCTGTGGGTTGGATCCAGCCCATGGGCCTTGAATTTGACACCCCTACATTACAGTAACTGCTATTGCATATAAGCTATGTCCTGCTATGAAATATGAAAAGGTCTGCAGTGATGCAGTCTGGTTTGGGAATCCTGGTTAGGAGGTGATCTGGAGAAATCACATTTGCACTCCATAGTGTTCCATTCTACTTCTTTTCTGGCAATCTTTGCCATTTCTTGTCTTTTCCCTACCCATTTTTATTTTTTTTTTCCACATTTTTTGAGCCACCCATCTCCAAGAGGGACTCTGGGCATTGTATGATAAAATGTTAAAATATAAAAACAGCATATAAGAATTTTAAAGAACTAAAGATTAAAGGATGATTGAACCCTCTTGAAAATTAGTTAAAAAGGCAAAGGCAGGGCTCTTGGAGTGCTAACCAGCCCCAAGCCATCTTTTAACTCCTTTTCGTAAGGCCAGGAGAGCGGGGACCTGCCTCACCTCTAGGGGGAGATTATTCCATAGGACGGGAGCATTTGAGTATACCACATCTGCATACTCCCTCTCTTCTAGCTTGCCCCATTCAAATGTCCTCCATATTTGTTACAATTACACTTTCCAGCATTCCTACTCAGTATTGTCTTTAGTCATATTGACTAAGAATTTTGGAAACTACAATCTTCATAGTTTGGAGACTGTTCTATTCATTAGTTATTTTCCTTCACTTACTTGGTAGCAATCTTGCACTTTTTTTTCCTCTGAACTTCTAAAAGGGTTTGGATGTGTTACAGAATAATGTTGCACTCAGGGCTTTTTTTCCGCCGGAACCCGGAGGAACTGCGTTCCGGGACCTTTTCAGAGTCCCGGTCACGTGGTCCGTCTCGACCAATCGCGCGCTATCATTTCCATTTTTTTTTAGCGTGACGACGGGGGTGCATTCCGGCACCTTTTTTCAGAGAAAAAAAGCCCTGGTTGCACTTAAGAGATTTTCTTTTCACTTGTCCTCAGCTTCTTTAGGATAAAACAAACCTCTGTCTTCTTTTTATTTCAAAGATTCATAGTGCTGATTTTAGGCACCAAGTTCTAGGTTTATGCCCGGTAATCTTATCTGTATAGTTAGTAGTCTGTATACAGGTAGCCCTTGCTTAATGGCCACAATTGGGACCAATAACTCAGTCATTAAGCAAAGTGATCATTAAGCAAAGCCACAACTTTACTTGATATCTTACTTCAACTTTCCTTTGCTTTACAGATCTGCAAAAGATCTGTAAATTGGTTGCAAAGTTATTTTTTCATCACCGCTGTTAACTATAAACTTCCACTAAACAAAGCAGCCACTAAAGAAGGACTATCTGTAATAATCTTACGTCACTCTTGGAGTCAACAGATATGCTGATGGAAAATCCACAATTCTCATACATAAAGGCTACTGCAAAGTTATTATTAGACATTTGTTTTGCAAACTGCAGTGGAACAGATCAAACTTTCCTACCAGAGGCTGGCTGCTTACTGTGCTTAGTCTTCCACTGAGAGAATCCAGAGCCTGCCAATTGCATACTAGACAGATGGTCATGTAACACAATTTGGCTATAACCATGAAACTACTTGGTCCCCAGAAGTTCTTGTTCCTGTAAGTGAATAAACATATCATAAAACCAAAGAAACAAACCCTGAGACATCACAGAAGCATCTAGCAGGCACTGTTGAAAGGAAATGGTTTCAAAAAATGTTAGAGCATTTATTCCTAATTAAAATGAGGCATAGATATTTTTGTGGTTCTATATTACAACTGATGTATCAGAAAGCATTGCACTGATGTATCAGAAAGCATTGCACTAAATTAATCAGAGCTAGTTTGTTGTAGAGGTGAATGTGCTGGCCTAGAAAGCAAGACACTGAGTTCTAGTTCTTCCTTAGCCATGAAAACTGGCTGGGGGACTTTAAGCCAGTCATTTTCTCCTATCTCAACCCACCTCAACAGGATGAAGCCTACAAGTATCTGGGCGTTTTAGAGTTGGATAAATCAAGTATGGATAAATTAAAAATATGGTTAGTAAAGAACATATCCAAAATGTGAGAAAAGCGCCACATTGTTATATGATACACTGCTGGAATTATTGATAGATGCAAGTTGAACTGGACAGTTTGGACCAAAAGCCAAAAATCTAATGACTATTCACTATATATTACATCCAGAGGTGGTATTCAGCAGGTTCTGACCAGTTTTGGAGAACCGGTAGCGGAAATTTTGAGTAGTTCAGAGAACCGGCAAATACCATCTCTGACTGGCTCCACCCTCATCTATTCTCTGCCTCCCGAGTCCCAGCACAGGAGAATGGAGCTGGAAAGCAGGTCAGTGGGATCAGGAGGGAATGGGATTTTGCAGCAATCTTCCCCCAGGAACATAGAACATAGAATAACAGAGTTGGAAGGCACCTTGTAGATCATCTAGTCCAACCCCCTGCTCCAGCAAGAGTCTATTCCAAATCCAAGCCACACCCACCAAGCCAAGCCAGGCCCACCAAGCCAGAATTGGTAGAAATTTTTTTGAATCCCACCACTGCATCATTTGTACCCATTTTAGACTGGAAGGCCTTATTCGCAGTCACTTATGCCTTTGTCAGAAGTTGTTTAATACCCAGCAAGGATTTCCTAAGGAAGAGGTGAAACTTTCAAGGCTTTCTGCACTCTCTTGTCTCTCAAGTAGGCATTCACAACCTCCCTGATGTAGTTTCCAGTTTTCTCCCTGGAAGGAGAGATAGGAATCCAATCATAAGCAGCAGAGCTCATATTGCAGAGGATCTAACTATTTTCTTTGTTTGTGCACAGTGTCAAACAAATCCCATATGCCCCCACAGGGTTAGGGTTTCAGTCACCTCAACAAATGTTACACAAGAAAAATCAAATTCTGAAGGAATATGTCTTTTTTTTTATCTTCAGTGCTTTGCAAATAAATTACAAGAGTTCTGAAAGAGATATTCCTCTTAAGCAGAGTCATTGGACAGCATTCCTGTAATGCAATTAAGAATCCCAAAGTACCAATGCTTATCACTTTTATTTCCATGTTGTACACTAAAAATGCACCTGTGTTTAGTCAAGTTATGTGAATCATCCTGATAGAACCTGGATTTTTTTATTCTAAGATTTTATTAGAATCTTCAGAAATGTAAAGCGCACTACCTTTGTGATAGTGTAACTAGGACAGATTAATATTTATCATATTTCCTCAAAACTGTAGAAGGAGCAAAAACAAAAAGTAATGCCATAGTAAATGCTGAGGTAACCACATTCATCTTTCATAGGCAAGTATGTCAATTCTTAACATTTAGATTCAATAATCTTCTCAAAACAGGGGGGGAGGGGGGATGACTACAGTCCAGGAAGACAACCTTTGCTGACTTTAGAAACCAAATACATAAATGATAGGCTGGTCATAAGAACTAGATGCCCCAAAGCAGATTTATAGCTGGAGCTGCCACTTTTTCAATAATGCTATGTTATATAAAGATTACCCATTGCATTCCCTGCCTTTTGTTTGCAATGAATAATAAGAGAGTTCTCTCTGCCCTTGGGAAGACAACAAGAAATGCACCCAGTGAGACTGGTAAAAATTTAATGAAGAAATGGAGTAAAATGATGCCACCAAAGGCAAAACGATTAATCAGGATTGAAGTCTGGGATCAGGAGATGGCAAGCACAGACAGCTGCCCCAGCCTTAAGAAGATCAACTGCTGTAGTCTGCTCAAGGCCTATACATACCTACTAGACTCCTTGCTAAAGAGAACGAGTAAAATAGCTTCAGGGCCTGAATACACAAAACTGTGCAGAGGTCCTGAGATATAAAAGGTAGTGATATTTCAAGTTTGAGAATTCTAATTTTAGACCTGTAGTTGTGTACAACTTCAAAGAAATATGTAACTTTGACAAAGGTTTGAAGAAAACTCCACTTAGAAGCTGCTTTGCAAAGCAATTGTGATATTCTTGTTTCTGAGGCCAAATGAGGCAATTGCTTTTTTTTTTTAGCCTTCCTGACAGGCCTACTCAGCCTTCTTTCACAGAACTTGGGCATGAAGAAAAGAATGAGACCAGGTTGTAGCATTGGTCTAGTGATCTTCCAGGCTGGATAATTCCTGCACAACTTATGGGGAATAGTCAGTGAGTTTCTAGATTCTCAGTGTGCAGCAAGGGAAGTCCCGGGGTTAGCTTGGAGACCATTTAGATGCATTTTAGTTTTAGTTTACTTTATTGTCATTGCACCTCGTACAATGAAATTAAATACCTTCTTCAGTGTACATTATGACTATAAAAA
>JAOYMU010000192.1:95035370-95053156 GCA_025802295.1 Psammodynastes pulverulentus | reverse complement strand
CCAGGGCTTTTTTTCTGCCGGAACGCAGCGGTACTGCGTTCCGGCACCTTTTTCGAGTCCGCGTCACGTGACGCGTCGCGACCAATCGCGCGCTATTACTTCCGGGTTTTTTTTACGCAAAGGGGGGGGGAGCGTTCCGGCACCTTTTGGTGCCGAAAAAAAGCCCTGGCAAGAACTATTTGGAATAGACAACATAAAAGCACCTAATATGCAGATACTTCGTAATACGTATGTAATGTGCATTAGTTCATTGTAGTGGGACTTATTTAAGAATTAGAGACAATACAACATACTTAAAAATAGAATCCTGGAGCTTTAATTACTTGTTATCTCACCTCAGAATAAAGTGGAGGAGGCAGGAATCGAAACTCTTGGATGTAGGCGAATAGTGGTCCTTGAAGTGCTCTTTCAAAGTCATCGCAAGCAGTTACGGGTGCTAGACTGGACTGTCTTTGCTCCTCAGTTACCACTTCTGCATAGCTAGGAGGTGCTGAAGGGAAAATTACACGCAGTTCGAACTATGTTCTTATGCATGTCAGAACATATAACATGACAGGAATATTAAACTTTGTTTATATGATTTGTACAAGGCAGAGATAACAACAATTTCAACTGTTACCTGGTAGGTTTGGTAAGTAATAACTAGGTTATAATTTTTAAAAATCGTGTTTTATAATGGTACAACCATTATAATTTAGAGGGCTCTCCAAGAAGAAAACTAGCTACAGATGTTGGTGAGTTCCCACATTGCCAAAACCCTTGTTTTGTATTACCATAGCTTACTGATTAAACCAGGGGTATCAAACTTGTGGCCCACGGCCAGATGCATCATGTGCTGGCCCCGCCCGGTTTAGCAAAGGGGGGGGGGGAAATCCAAATATGACACGTGATGCTGCCGTGATAACCGCGAGTTTGACACCCCTGGATTAAACCGAAACTGGCTAGTTTGCAAACGCCGAGTAATCAAAACAAACAAACCACTTGTCACAAGTGCTGAGCCTTTGTCAAATCATCAATATTAGGTAAGAAAAAGCAATAAGGTTTGACCAGTTTTAGTGGTATTCATGACAAAAATCAATGCTGCAATGCCACTGAAATTTTGTAAATGTTTTCTATAGTTATATAACTTGATAGATCTGGGACCCTGGTTCTACCCTATCCCTCCAAACGCAGAAAAGTCTAGGTTTTCGATCAGCTGGAATAATATTCTGGGATTACTGGATGAAAAAATCTATTTCTATACTGTTTATGCAACATTATTATTTAGGCCAGTATTACCATATTTCCAGGCGTATACCGTGCACCGCTGTATAACGCGCACCTTACTTTTAGCACAATGTTCAGGAAACAAAATGGCGGACACGGACGAATTGGTAAGTCCAGTGCATTTTTCTATATCGGCGTATAACGCGCACATGCGATTTCCGCATGCTTTTCCAGGAGAAAAAGTGTGCGTTATACACCGATAAATATGGTAACTACCAGTAGATACTACTAGAATAAGACCTATAGAAAATCAGAAATAATACAGAATATATGGTTAAATTACCTTCTGGTCTTTCATGCAGACCAAGCCAATTCATATTCATGCTACACTGGCTGCTCACACTTGATGTTCGGCTGCCAAATGAGTGTAAAGGAATAGTACCGATAACAAGTGGTAAATTAAGAAACAAGTCCATTGCACCTGGAATATCCACATATACCTTGAAAAGAAATAACAAGAAATTACTCAAAACTCAATCAAAACCTGTCATCTACTCTGCATATATTGTATTCTATGTTAAATATTAAAAGATTAAATTAAGTTCTTACCATTAGAGAATATTCTACACGAATTATGCTACAATCAAGGATGGATGGGGACACAGGTGGAATTTTTAACTGCTTGCCATTCCAAGTTTCTGTCTTCCCTGATGACAAAGATTCTCCACGCAAGTTGGCAACCAGCTGTTTTACTTCCTTCATTTTTCCTTTAGCATAGAATGCCTGTGTTTGATAAATGGCAGCCTTTGGCACCACCATTCGAGATGAGCAGTTTTCAATCTCTGCAAAGATCTGAATTGGTTCACCTTGAATGAAATCAAGAATAAGCACATCAGATGGAAATCATGAATCTTTTAAAATGTAAGCATTACTATACATTCATTATACTATTTTTAATAATTAAGGAAATACAAGAAGCCACAACAATGGCAACCACCCAATTAATGTAGACTGACCCAAACACTAACCAGAAACAGATCTGGTAAATCTATACCATCTGAAAATCCTAGGGCTACAAGTTGGGAAATTGAAAACAATTCTCTAGAAGATAATGGGCAAATATTTCTATATTGTATATAAGAACAAATATAGACATTTTCATTAAGTCACCAGGAGCTCAGTTTGACTGGAGTCCACGACAACTCAATGATTTTAATGTGAATAATACCATGTGTCCATGCAAATTTTGTACTTTAATTACTAAAAAAACCTTGCATGTTGCAATGGATCCAAACTGTATCAATATGTATTTTTATAATCAGGTAATCATAACATTTGATGTTAATATGCAAACCACCCATTAGTAGGCCACTGCATTTTGTTTACCCCAGAAGAAACCAAACATTGATTTAAATTAATTAAATGGAAAAAAATCACAAACACTATTTTTCTTAGAACTGATGTTACATACCTGGGGTATAGCCCTTCCTTTCAATTTTGGCACTTAAGGATATTGGGCCTGAGGTACAAAACCAGCAACAGAGAGTCTTTTCTTTTGTGCCTGCTTGGGGTGACTGAAAGAAAAAAAAAGCAGTAATTACATTTTTAGCTTAGTGAAAATAAAGTGGTTTGAAGGGTGATTTTAACATAGTAAATTTCCTGTTAAGATAATGTAAACTCAAGACACCCAAAAGAAAAAAACAACAACCTATCATCAGGGTTTGGTTCCACTGTGATCTGGGTTGCTGATTCTATGAGTGAATCCAGATCAGCAGCTATCAGCACAAGATGGACAGACTTGTCATCTGCCTGGCTATTATATCATTAACACTACAACAAACAAACAAAATCATTGTCTAGAAGTATCTTAACACTTCTATGGCCTTTTTCTTTTATGAATAAGCTAACACACAAAGTATCTATATAAGTAAAATGAACTTTTATCACTATTAATTCTACCATAGAACTAATTTAGGAAAGTACTACTCAATTAGTAGTTTTTCCAATTCCTTTAATTTTATTGAAATTCAATTATTAGAATTGAAATTCTAGTTTTCAATTATTCAGTATCTCAAGTTTTTGCAGTCAGTGTACTAGCACTGAAAAAAATTACCCTGCTCAACATCTGTCATCCCCAGATGGATCCTATAGAAACACTGTCATTTTATACAGATGGAAGTAAACTTAATAAATTAATTGTCTGACTCAGAATATGGAAGCTTCCTGTCTTATTGAAAGTATCTGGCCTAAGAATTCAGATACAGACCAACTGCAGCATGATCCTAACTATATTTATTTGGGCGCAAACTTCACTGACTTCAACAAGATCTGTTTCCAAGTAGGTAGGTTTAGCAATAGGGTCACTGAAAATCCCAAATCAGTATGGCAGTGTGGTTCAGCTAAAGGACTTCATTTTAAACAGTGCCAGATCCTATTCGTATCTACCCAGAAGTAAGTTCCACAGTGCGAAAGCAGGCTGTGATGCTGTGCTATCTGAGAATAAATTCCACTAAACTTAGCAAGTCTTCTTATACAGAAAGAAACACAAGGATGGGCTGCCTGTTTGCATTACCAATCAAATAAAAACTTACTGAGCAAGTGGAACTTGATTTTGGGCTAACAACATTTGGACCATACTGTTACAAGATGGAAGTACATCTCTTTGATTTACATTTTAAAAAGTCAAGTTTAGGATTACAAACTAGTTTAACCAGCAATGAGATGTAACCAGCGCAGCTACTGGTTCGGGATTGCGCATGCGCACTGGTAAAATGCATGCGTTCTGCTTTCCAGCCCCCAACTGGGGCTTGCAGTAACAAGCAGCTTCAGAGGATAAAGCCCAGGTAAGAATCAGGGTGGGTGAGAGGGCCCAACATAGCTTTTTTTGCTTCCTGTTCCTCTCCACGGAATGGAGGCACCAATTAACAACCGGATCGCCCGATTCGGACAGACCTGGCTAGATCCCACCCCTGAGTTTAACTGATCTTAAATTAAATTGTCAATTAAATTTTTAGTGAATCTTTAGTTCCAAATTACCAATATATTTCTTAAAGCTAAATTTCAATGGGACTTACTTCTTATAATCATAGACTTATCCTGAAATATTTAAATTGTTTAACTGAAATTGACCTCATTTAAACATTTATCATATGACGAGTAGCCCAAATGGTCTATATTCTTTAACACCATTGATTAATTTAAGGTTGCTGTAGTTCCTGCTCTAAATCCATCAAAACTAGTAGCATCGTCTAATAGTGGTTGGATGGTTCCAAACTACTATTTTTTTTTCAAATTATGTATGAAAGGAGCTTTATCTCAAACTTACACAATCCACAGAAATATTCCTGCTGATTGTGTTGGGTTTTAGACAAGGCCCTATATCATCTCAAATATGATTTTTATCCAAAGTAAAAGAACCCTGTTTCAATGGACATTTTCTCCCTGTGTTTCATTTTCAAATATTTTTAAAGAACAAATAATGGTTTTCAATCAGATCGAAAGAATCTTAAATCCCTGATACATTAAAATAAGTATGTTAAGATAACATACAGAATTATGATTATTTCTCCCCACTATATATATAAATTATCAGTAGTATAATAAAGAATAATGCACTGCAGTACAATTTCTTAAAAAGAACATTGCTTTGCCAAGCTGCAAATTCTAAGGTAAAATTTGTTTCATAAATAAAACTGTCCCATATAGAAACAAAGTTAATCTTTACTGGAACAGTTTAATATGTTAAAAACAAGCAGCTTAAAAATTATTACTCAATATGCTGAGTATTACATTGCATATACTTTAAGCATTTCATAGATTTGATTATTGTTACTTTTATTTATATATGTATAATTCCAGGGCCATGTGTGAAGTTATTTTTTAAAATGCTACTAACAAAGAATTAGTAATTCTATCAATTCTTACCAGTAATGAAGGAGTGTTGATATCTATATGTTCAAAGACTGTAAATTCCTTCTTTAATTTTACTGGTAGAAGCCAAGGCCTGTGCAATTCTGCTTTCACCCAATAGCGCACACTGCCATGTCTGCCTTCAAATGAGGTAGCAAGTGGTCTGTTCAGGACACAAAGGTCAAAACTAAATAAATCTTTAACTCTGTTGTTGCTTAACGTAAATATACAGTCAAAGTAATAATTAGTAAGTTGTACTGTACTGTTAATGCATCATAGTATATAATGAAATGTTTATTTTTAAGATTTCATGTTAAATTTGTTTGGGAGAAATATCTCTGTAGTTAAACTGATTGCTAAACAGACCTACAAAATATGACCATATTTGTACTAGAATTGCACTGAAATATGCTACAAGGATACAACTGCCCAATACAATTTGGTTAAGCAGGAGGACTTACATTTTCACTCTAAGTCCCATTTAGCTGACTGGGAACTGTAATTGAATTTAATGTGCTCCAGCTTGAATATATTGGGGATCAAGTTAAGAGATATGTTAATTTTAAAAGAGATCACTTTTTAAATTTAGAAAAAGGGAAACCATGAAATATAAAGCAGGTCCATAAGTTGCTTTTGCAGAGTTACTTTTCAAAGGTCTCAATTTATATATGAGAATTAAACCAGGAACTAACTTTTTAAAGATGCTTTTGACTTTAAAGCCATCATGTATAAAAATGAACAAAAGATATTAATTCATGTAATGTCTGGCATCTCTTAATATTCCAGATCTGTGCCTTTCATTACAGAAAAGAGAACAGAGTTCAGGTTTACAAAGTTATTTTACTTACTTCCTTTCAGTTAGTATTCTTAAATGAAAGTTACTATGACGATCATTATTGAGAACTGCAAACTTTTCTATATTCTGTTCTTTACTGAAAATAAATATGTGCTTAGTCCAAAATAATTTATTTACATTCCCTTCCATTAATGCATTAATGCATTAATGCATTTCATCCATTTAAGTTCATAATTATGTTTAAAACATATTAATTAAAAACAAATATTATGAAATGATTGTTTGTTTCCAGTTATTTCCATACTAATTCAGAAACATACAAATTAAACAAATTATGCTTACACTTAGTTTAAAAGTATATATTTCTATAACTTTTAATATCATGTTGTCTTAGTTGAAATATTTTCACTAAATATATTTGCTACTGATAATTATATCTTTAAATCAAACTCCACAGAGTTTGTAAAATATTCTAGTTGGGTAATTAAATTTTGTCACACTACCTCTTTGGGAAAAGCCCAGAAGGAAGCAATGCAGCTTGCAAATTCTACACAGGTTACTAGACACACTGCATAATTTTAAAATGTGTGACAATGATGTATCATATTGCTAAAAGATTTTCTATCTCATAACAATGCACAACTTCTTTAACAGAAGTCTCTTTTTCCTTCTTTCCACATTCTGGCTTTCATTATAAATAATTATATATAATTATCAAATAATTCCATTCTTAAAATGTGCATATTCCCATGTCATTCTCATTCTATTTTTCTTTTCCAGTATATCAGTAATTTAAAATGTTTTTAGAATGTTTAGAATGCATCTATGCTGAAATAATGGCTTTTTCTTGTTTTGACCTAACAGTGTCCTATCCCCATCCATTTGCCTAACTCTTATATAATCTGTTACTTTACAAATCAAGAGCCATTGCTAACATTTAAATTTTCTGTATCATTCACACTATTTTGTTTTACATCTTTTTAACAGGTATGTTCAATGGAGACAATCAGCAATGTAGCCAGTTTTAATTCAACAGGAAGCAATGCCAATGTCTCTAAAAGCCTAGTAAGCCTGTTTGAAATTAAATATGTAATGACTGAGTAAATGAACCACGTTTTTAAGGTCATTATTGGCAGGACAGTAGTTGTCCTGATTTTTCATGATTTTGCCACTTTGAATCAAAGCAACCTCTTGTTTATTAGGACAATGCCCCTGCAGCATATTTTAGTGCAATCCGTGTGACCATTGAAAAGGGTTTTTTTTTCCTCTATGCCATTTCCTTCTATAAGCTGCTTTTTATAGATTTATTGCAGGGTGACCCAAAAGTCACGGCTGAGTATTACATATACTTACGTCTGTGGAAGCTCAAAGCTGAATGCATATTCATGCCGTCCTGAATGAATGATATGGAGGCCTTCTTCAGAATTATCATCATCTAAAAAGAAAACATTCAATATTCTAATTCACCTTTAAGTATTTTTGTCCTATCATCCTATATACCTGTTCCCCCTGATGACTCTGAAAACAGATATTTAACAATAGTATAGTTGATAAATTCTACATAAATATCTGAAAAATCTTTTTTCAGTTTGATTCTCACAAACCAAAGAAAGAAGATCCAAAGTTCATTTAAAAAGGAACTTCTTTCAGTCTTAGAATTCCTTAGCATTACCATAAAGGGACCAGCACATTTCTGCTCTACATTTATGAGCTATTATTTCTTTCTTTCTTAAAATTTCACTGCAAATCCAGACCCTATCCTGTCCTCAGATATAGTTTTTCTTCAGGCCAGGACCCAAATCTTATATAATGTAGTCCTAAAAGATGAGAAAATATCCTAATAGAAAATAATAGCATTGGCAAGACCAGTAAATAACTTGTTAACATAAAAAAAGAGAGCACTCCTGGTTAACAAGCCAGATATCAGTTACTAATGTCTTGGAATTGAATTATTCAGGCAAGGAGTGAATAAAATGTGTGACAATGACCTCCTCCTCTACAATTTCAGAAAGAGCTGCTTCTTTCCCATTCTCAAAAATTATACATATAGGATTTGGCACTAATTGAAGTTTACAGATCTGAGCTGTGAAAAACTGGACCACCACTAACCACGACTTCATTCACACTGGTATAGCTGACGGCATCTTCAAAATCACGGTTCATTATACAGACGGGTTTTTTTTTTAAAAAACCAACTATACAGATGCCTAAAATCGGGTTTTTGGACGTTTGTTTCACGCTGACCCTGTCCCCATTTATAATACTGAAAATCCCCCCTCCCCTTTCCGCTTTCCTCCCTCTCGTTCTGCCAACTCAGCAGTTTCTCTTCAGCTTTCAGAGTAGCAGAAGCCGCCGCCGCCAGGCTGAGGTAAACAACTGCTGGGCTGTCAATCACAGACTAGTCTAGAGCAGGAGAGGACCGGCCTAAACCGGTGCGAGCAGAACCTCAGCCAGCCGCTCATATGCATACAGTATACATTGCTCGCCGGGCCAGCCTACTTGCTCAGCAGCTCCGCCCCTCCGCCTCGCTTGCTAGCTTGCAGGCGTCATGAAGGACCGAAAGGAGCAAAGGAAGAAGAAACTGCTCTGGCGTCCTTGCCTTCTGGTTGCCAGTCCTTGGGCAAGGATTGGCAAGACCGGTTTGGCCGTTCTGCGAAAACGCGACCAAATTTGGGCAGAGTTTATTTAATTACGCAAAAACCTGAAAAAGTGCAAATACTGGGCACAAAAAGAAGGGAACCGAGGTTCGTCTTTGCAAGCCTGTTTTGCTTTGGGGCTATTAAATAGGATGTAGGAATCCAACACACACTCCCTCCCATTTACTTGGTTCCAAAGTCACGATCCTGCGGAATGAGACTCGATTCTGCAATGAGGATCGATCTTCCGATGTCTCCCAGTTTAGGCAACAGGGAAGGAAAACTGGCAATCCCTAGGGCAAACCAGATACATTTCGGAAGCGATAGGCTTTAATGCCCAGCTACGACTCGCTGTTCACATCAGATTGTGGGTTCAGGATGGCGGAATCGATGCCCAAGCAAAAGCAGGGCATTTTTCATTACTGTTGTGCATCAATAAACTCAATAAATTTGCTTCTTGGTGAAACAAGATCTTTGCTATAAAAAAAAATTTGGAACCCCGCTCCCCCAAAATCAATCCGACTTGGGTTATGCACATCCTTCCCTACAGGCTCCCACGCATGGGATCCCCATTTCAAGTCGGTCCAATTTTCAACCAAACTGAAACGATGTGGCACCAAGCACTTGCTGCACATCTATGCACGCACGCTTCCTCCAAAATAAAACCCACCTTGGAGGCTTGGGGGGGGGGAGGCGAGAGAATGAAACCTAAGCAGCCCCTCCACTCAGTGTTATTCAGAAACTGAAGCCACAACTAGCAGAGGTAGCGCCTGCGGAAGACTTATTGCTAACTCCCAAGCAAGGGCCAGGCTTTCACTACGCGGGGCCAAGAGTTTATTATATTGCTGCACGGATTGCACGCACACAGCAACGCCAGCCTCGCGTGGCCGAGGACAAAGGACCGCCCTCCACCAAAGCCATCCAAGAATACACATTCCGACAGCACGCGCAACTCCACTTGAGCAGCAAACAGAAGCTCCGCGAGCTAAGGAACCTCGCCTCTTAATCCCGCCCCTCTTTATCGGCTCCCCACCTCCCAATCAAGAAGTGGCATTGCCTTAGCAACAGCCTAACAAACCTCTCCGGGCCAATGACTGTGTGAGCGCTGGGCGTGGCTTCGGCGAGCATGCTAGGCTGCCGGGTTCTTTCCTGTCTGCCTTCTCAGCTAAGCCATCGGAACTCCCCCGCTCTGGTTTGGGGGGCTGGGGGGGGGGTTAAGCCTTCGAAGCAGCTCGCCGTCGGGATAGCGATGCGGCGAAGAACGAAGAAATAGAGCCACTCCGCAGGAGGACAAGTCAGCCGAGTATCTCGGTTACAAGTATGCGCTTTGGTCAAGGATCCCGACCCTACGAAGCGTAGATCACCATCAGTCTTTGTTTCTTACAAATAAATACTGATTTGAAAGTCTACCCTTATTTAATTGCCACAGAAGCAGGTGCCATCACAAGGGCATCTGAAAAGCAATTGAAAATTAGTTTCCCCTGGGTTCTAAACCTTACTTTTCCCGGGAACGCTGCGCACGTATTTGTGCAGTTCGGTGACTGAGAGGGGGGCGATTTTCAAGCCTGCCATTATTAATGGAAGGGCTTGCGTTTTGTATAACCGCTGGAGGAAAGCTGTATTTTATTCTCAAAATGATTCGCAAGAGAAATTTTGTTTTCTGTACCTTTCAAGCAAGCGCCCTCCTTACATCGCTTGCATTTGGAAGCGATTTCATATTTTAAAAAAACCACCCTATCATACCACCGAATTAAGACGAATCACCTAACCTTTCTCCTATCTGCAGCAAATTTTCTGCGTATATCTATCTATCTATCTATCTATCTATCTATCTATCTATCTATCTCTATCCAAAATTACATAACCTGCTTTAACATTTTCTTGTGCTAGGAATTAAGTCATCGCCACCACCTGACGCGCCTAACCAATCTGCTGTGAGGAGCACCACCCCTCCCTTCTCCCCAGTACCGGTCCCAAACAGGATTGAACCGCTTTTAACAAAGGGTGGAAACTTCAGAAAAACAACCTTAGACTCTTTCTATACTTCCACTGACACCATTTGAAACAATAGATTAACAATCTGCAGACTAATTCACCCTTCGATAAAGTATTTTCCCCTTGCTAATCTCTTTCCCTTTGCAGATTTCTGTGCATTGGCACCGTCAGGTTCATACATCATAGAACTCAACTTAGAAAGGATGCCCTACTAATGCAATATGAGGGTCATTTAAGAGTGGGGTTCCCCTCCCCAAAATAGGTTTCCCTACGCCTCGACGGCTGAAGCATTACTGAAGAATACGGCGAAATTTACCAACTTTTCCAGCCTCTCTATAAAAGGGAACGCGGATCTACACGTGGGGTGCTGAAAGCAAGTGTCAAAATAAGCCGCAGGGAGCCCTTTCTCTATCAACAATTCTCTTATCCGAAAGACATCACCGATCTGCTCGCAAGCTCTCAAAAGTGGATTAATAAATCAGTCTCCACATTTTTAGAGGGGGGGGGGTTTCCATCAAATACTTAAGAACAAATTCCAATGTATATCCTTCCAAAAGCAATTCATTAAAAAAACCCACCCACCAGCCCTCTTGATCTACAGTGAAAGGATCTCTATAAAAAGAAAATGGGGGGATAAGTTGGGGTGCAAAAAGATTTTATGGATGCACTTTGCAGCTGCACCAACGATTTCAGGATTCCTTCCTTAATATAACCCTTGCTGTTTTTCAGAGCTCTACATGAAGCTCAATTCTGAACTTCGATGCAGGCGAATAAATTCCCTTGCATTAAGCTGCTTCTTTTGAATAATTACGTTCAGGATTAAACAGTAGGTCTCCCAAGGTTGTCAGAACTTCACATACAAGAATAATTAAAAAAAACAAGACTTACCTCTTTCGTGCCCAATTAAGATATCTTTGTGATTGAAGTATTCTACTTCTTCAGTGTAATTCTGTGTGTAGGCAGTGTTAGAGCCAGCGTTTCTAGATTCAGTCCAGCGTACTTTCGCATGTCCCCTTGCATGGATTTTAAGTGATCTGACTCTAATTTCTCCAGTCACTTCTAAATTCACCCTTCCTGAGACTGTATCCCCGCTAGAATAGACGGGAACATTGCTGTCATTAAGACAGTCAAAGCTTATTGTCAAACTCTTAACCTTCCCCAGCACCATGTTACTAGTTTTTTTTTTAATAATAAAAGTCTATAAAAATACACTATAAGAAAAAAAGGGGAAGGAAAGTCAAGATCTCATATAAAAATGCGATCTTCACTTGACACTGATCAGTTTTCTGTGCTCTGCGAAAAAGGTTGCAGGCAGGATCAGTGTGATCTCTACGAGCACTTCATCGGGGATTTCTTCAAAAGTACCAGCATTAGATGCTGCTCGCAGTTGCTGCCCGCCAGCTCTGTGGTCTCTCTACAAAGACAAGTAGTCTGCCGCTGCCAGCTCATTTTAAGCTTTGTGGAAAACAACCCCAGTGCGCATGCGTGGCGCTTTGCTCCTTTAGCGTAACAGGGCTGCTGTTCTCCTAGTTCCTTGGTGGAAGGAGGATGATTCACAGCGTAGGTGCTTTGCCTTTTATAATGCTTAGGAAAGAATCGCTGTTTGCTTTAGAATGTGAAAGCAATCATTGATCAAATCACGGTTTGCAGTCTGAACTCCAAACAGGTGGTACGTGTTAAAAACCTCAGCGTTGCCAAACTGAGGGGGAGGGAAGGGGGGGGAGGAAGAACGAAAGGGACAAATCTCTTCTAAAGGATCTTCTGAAATAGTTGGGGGACATTGTGTCATGGTGCAGTGAGTATAACATTTGCAGTCTCCCCCCCTTCCCCCGTAACGATTTAACTAAAATTAACTGGAAAGTAACGAAAGAATTGAACGTAGTAGAATGCATCAGTTTAGCAGATGGAGGCATAAACCAGCCGTAACTAGATCTTCACTTAGTTCAAATTTTGGTTGGAATTTCAAAAGAAAAAAAAAGACTGATTAAAAACTAGAAAATGTTCTCTTTATTCTACTGGTGCTATTTTCCAAATCTGTATTTATTTAGTATTTGACTCCAAACTTATAAATGTTAAAAGACCGCACTGTTGAAAGGAGTCTTTTTAAATAATCCCAGAAATGCTATTCATTGGAAATTTGTACTAATATGAAAATTTAATTTTCTTATGATTTTAGCTCTCATGTCATTTTTTAGTTGTGCCTATTTCCAATAGAGCAATGAGCAAAGCCAATTTATAATAACTGGAAATAAGAAGACTAGAGTTTACAAAGAGAGAACCAATATTAGAAAGAGAAAGATTCATCAATCAAAACCTTTGAGGTTTACCTATGGTGTAAGACACAGTGATAGTTTGGGAGTTTTCAATATAAAGGAGAGAGATACAATCATGTTTATTCCCAAAATGCAAATCAAATCAATTTGATCTATAAACCCTTCCTCCTTGTTTCTGCAGAAAAATGTCCAACTTAACTTTTTTCTAGAACACGAATGCATGACATTGTCCTCAATCCACACAGTCTTCTTCCTTTTCTTTCTCCGTGCAGCTTCTGTCAGTTATTGATAGCCGGAGATTTGGGGCGAAATAAACTGGGGAAAACAACTCCTGTCCAATCAGTTCTTTGATTCCTAGGAGCAATTGTCCAGGATTGAAGACCTGATGATAGATCTGTTGCCACTAAATGTCATAAAAGGGTAGCTCTCCTTCCCCAATTTCTAGTGCAGATACACCTCTAGTTTGCTTTGTTGCTGAATTAGAGTAGGGGTTGAACGTGGTTTCTGTTGGCTTTGGAACTGGATGGTGGCATTTTAGTGCTGCCATGCAACACATGCAGGCCAAGGATAGCTGCACTGATGGCCATTGGCTTCATAATGATGGTAACCATTGGGTGATTGAAGTCCTACTCGTTTTCATGTGTGTGTGTAAGTATCTGTTAGAAAAGGGTACAGTTTCACGCATCTGGTGACATTTAACCATTATGAAGCCACTGGCTATAATTTTAGACACAGTTGCTTCAGGCTGATGTTGAATTGCTTCCTCTTCTACATCCCCAACTTCCTTGCCATTCTCTGTGGACAAGATTGAGATTATGGGGCAGATATTTTACCAGATCTGTATAATAGTCCCAAAGAGTTTGAACTAACATTTTTATAACATCACTATAGACGTATTTAAATAGGCAAGATGTAGCTAGGTCAAAATAGTGAAAGGAAACAACAAAGGATTCAAAAACCAATTGCCCCCTATTTATGTTGTTTTAGAAGATAGTGTAGGGCCGTGATGGCAAACTATGGCATGTGTGCCATAGGTGGCATGAAGAGCCTTCTCTGCGGGCATGTGGTCCATCACCCAGCTCACCTGCAACGGGCATGCACATATGCCTCCCATCAGCCAGCTGATTTTTGGTCCATTTCTGGACTTCCGGGAGGCCTCTTTTTTGCCCTCCCCAGGCTTGAGGCTTCCCTCGAGCCTCTGGGAGACCGAAAGTGGCCTCTCCCGGGCTCCAGAGGCCCTCCGAAGTGGGAGGGGTTGTGTGCGCATGCGTGGGGGGAGCGTGCGTGGGGGGTCACACATACATGCACAAGGATGGGGTGTGTTGCGCGCACATTGTATTGTGGGTGCCGGCACCCATGCGCACTTGCTATCGCGCACATGATTTCGGCATGCCACAAGAAAAAGGTGAGCGATCACTGGTGTAGGGTGTAACCAAAAAGAAGTGAAAAAAAATTAGAAATATGGATGCCAGAAGGTCTCTGAACCACTTTCTCCCTATGATTACTCTATGATTTAACCTGTTGAAATAAATGAGTTAAAAATATAAAATGGTGATCTTTCCAACGTTTCTTTTCTCCCATTAAAAATCCACCTTAGTTTTTTGTGGAAACCTTTGACACTCACTGAAAACCTTTGAAGCTCACTGAAAACAAGTGACTTACACAACAAAAAGCTGTTTGGATGTGAGAGGCAGGCCATTTCCCATCCCACAGTGCATGCTGCCATCTCCTGTACTCTAATGCTTCAAGGACTGAATGAATGATTCAGGAAATAGCAAGACAATTAAAGGATTGACAAGCAAAGAACTAAGGAATCTGATCATTCAGGTAATGGTGTGTTTCTCTTTTTGGTAGCCCCAGCTAGAGTGGCCAGTAAAGAATAATGGTTTCAGTATCCAATAAGCCATAGCTTCCTCCCTCCCTTCCTGAGTTACAGTGCTGGTTTGGAAATAGTCTGCAATCAGTCCAGTAATCTAGTGGCCATTCATGATAGATTCTTCCCCTGTGACGTTTCCAAATCCTTCACCCAAACTGTTAGAGGAACTAGAAATTAAGTTTTATAGCATGATTAGAAGAGAGTATGGATTTTGTTTCATTTTTGGATAAAGCAAAGCAAAGTGTAAGTAAAACAAGTAGAAGCAGAAGTAGGTAGAAGCCAAACCATTTAATTTCTTGATTGAGACGGGATCCTGCCACTCCAGATGCGATTGATATGCAACTTCTGATAGCCCTAACCAACATTGAGAAGGCTATAGATTCCTTTACTATTATTTTGAATTGTTATATATTGGTAGCGATTTATAGAGGGAATCTAAAGAAAACCTTATGACTGGGGGATTCATTCTGCATACACTTATAATCCGTCCAACATGGCCATTGCCATCTTAAAAACATGAATACATTAAATGCAGCTGTACAGTTTTTTCCCTGATGAAGTGTCAAATTCACTTGGGTTTGTTTCCTTACAATCAAAATGCAAGTAAGTCTACTTGAAGTAAATCCTCACTGAAATAAAATCATAGGTGGGGGGGAGATTTCAGAGTTAATCTATTCTCTGCGTGGTTCAGGTAGGTAAGATTGTTTTCAAGTAGAATTGCCTGCCAGATATAGACTGCAAAAACGCAGAAGTCTCTGGGATGGTACTAAATATATAATTTTATGTATCTGTTTGCTGCCATCTAGTGACTGCTTGGTGTTTGTAGCCCAGTTCTGTTGGCCCTGTTTAAAATGATTAAATGTACTAAGGAACATTGTTTCATGTATATTTGTACACAATTTCTCATTGTCACTGTCAAAAGAAACTGCTATTCATTGTCACGATTTTTAGCTTCATGACTGAACATTAACTATTTTATGATTTTATCACCATTTGTTTTCCATTGTCCAGTTAAGACATGTATCTACTCTGGATATTTGCAAATAGTTTTGCAGGTTGGAACTTAAACATGCTTGTTGAAATTTATTGCAGTATTGTTTTACTGGGATTAAGGTTATGTACTTTCAGACTGGGCGTTTGCAGTTTACTGGAACCAGGTTATAATCCTATTAGAATAAGTAGAAAAAAAATGAGACTAAACTACAGATCCTATGTGAAAACATTTAAGAAATGTATTTTGCTGTTATACTGTACTGTGAGATTTACTGGAGTCAAATAGAAGTAATGTTAAGGCAGTATAATTTCTCTGACTTGGTAAGTTATGTGTCGATTCATAATTCAGAGAAAACTAATTCACAACTATAGATAATTGGCATATGCTTAATTCCAGAAATCCAAATTTCCGTCAGCACTACAAGACATATATTTAATATGGGCTTATATTTATCTGTCCGTTTCCTTATCTCACTATTCTTGAGCTATCTAAATAAAAATTCAGCTTTAAGTGCCAAGAGGACAAATAAACATTATTTTTCACAGGGACAATATAGATAAACCAAGATGGTTTTCTCCATTGCTGTGTGGAATATTCACTTCCTCCTCTTAGGTAATGTTTCTATAAAAAAACTTTGCTTTTTAGTATGATGTTGATTCTCTTTCAATTGCTTTGCAGCACCTGAATTTCTACTGCAGGATCCAATCTGGGTCAGTCACCAGGACTCAAGCAGGCCCATTGGCTATCTATGGACCTAGTAAAAGAACATTATTTTTGTGGTTTTTCATATCCTTTAAAAAAAATCTTTACACAGAGTTCAGATGGGATGGAACTGTCTTAATAAATGATTATTTCAAAAGAGACATCATTTTGTTCATATCTGTTAACAATGGTCCATTAGCTACAAGGAGAACTACTGACCTTTATTGAAAAGGTATGTATGTTGAATAATTGATTCATTAATTTTAAAATTAAGGTTTTTGATTTACTGAAGTTATTTGCTTTCACGTGTCATTTCTGGTAAGAATTATGAATCTCAAGGGTTACTGATGGTACTAAAACTTACAGGCCCTAAATATGTAAGTAAATGCCTAGTGCAGTAAATGTCTAGTGCAGGTTTTGTAAGATCATACGTTGTAATTTGTAAGATTATAAAGCAAGGGTGGCTGAGGCCCGGGAATGCAAATTGATATTCTGGTTCCAGTGAAGAATTATTTGAGTGTTTACTCTGATCAAGTGTCACTGAATTCATTGAGCTTATTCAAAAATAACTATTTGTGAATGCCTATGAATAAACACACAGAACTCATCCTGCAGATCTGAAATTTTAGTTATACAAATGAGGAAGCAAATTTCATTGAATTCAGTGAGAGATGTGTAAAAAAGTTTAAGGGTGAGTTATAGTATGTGCATATAATTAGTTAAAAACGTCATTCTTGTTTTCTTTTAGTTGACTGTAAATTCTGGTACATAATACTAATATTTTGTCTTTTTCTGCCATCTTGTGGATAATATAAAACATACACATTTCAATTTAGAATGCACAAAATTCTGTCAATGGAACGGGTGGAATTTATAAATTTTAAAACATAAATATTTTAAGTTAGATTACAAAGCAAGGAAGTACGAACATGACTTTTTGAACCTTAAAGCTGAATCAGGCTGAAAGTTCACCCAGTTCACAGTCTGTTTTATGGTGACCAGCTAGGTGCCTCTTAGAGAATCTTACATACAGAAATAGAATGATAATGTATTTCCTTTATTGCTTTACTACCTGGAATTCAAATAGGACCCTCCAGTTGTTCTGGAGGTAGTTTATACTAGCTAGGGGAAGTGTTATATTGTATGAATTTGGCTAAACGTCTTTGCAAGTCATCCAAGCAGCAGTTCATCTTTTCACTTCCTCTTAGTTAATAACTATGTAGAGCTCTTCACCAGTGGTGGAATTCAAAAATTTTTACTACTGGTTCTGTGGGCGTGGCTTGTTTGGTGGGTGTGGCTTGGCAGCCATGTGACTGGGTGACCGTGGCTTGTTTGGTGGGCATGGCTTGGCAGCCATGTGACTGGGTGGGCGTGGCTTGGCAACCATGTGACTAGGTGG
>JAOYMU010000192.1:94938562-94949477 GCA_025802295.1 Psammodynastes pulverulentus | reverse complement strand
CGTATTCTTATCCCCGAGTTCGCCCACTGTAATGCGGGTATCGAGCCCCGGCCATGCCCGGAAAGAAACCCCGCACACCATGACTTATACTATTATGGTATGTACTAATTATGATATATTAAACTGAATACAATTTAAAAATAACAGTTGTACAGTGATGTACATAATGATTACTTGATTTTTACAAACTATGTATGTATGTATGTATGTATGTATGTATGCATGTATGTATGTATTGCAGGCCGATATAATTAAAATCATATGGAAGCTCTGTGTCACCTATGAAAATATTTTGGACGTTTAATACTAACGACCCTAAACTTTAGTTGATTTTAGTAATATTGGTGATTATTCTGACTATATCTTTCATTAACATAATTTGTTCATTTGAAAAGAAAAAAGTTACCAAATACTAATGTACGGTAGGTTAGTGAAGAACTTTCCTGGCATGAGTGATAGCTAAAGAAATTTTCCCATAATCCTTACACTGGAAAAGCAGAAGGAATGTATTCTTCGGTTGTCTGGCTTTGTTAAATCACATTGCTTTGCAGTTTTGTAATTCTCAAAAATCACAAATGTAGACATCAGTCTAGCTAATATTATTGTGAAATCGATGTCTTAAAAATATTAAGAAAATGGGGCACTGCAAATTTGCCACCTTGATAAATTAACTATGAATATTTGCACAAGTGTGGGTTGAAAAAGCTTGATTAGGAAGGCTTTAAAGAAGAACGGTAGAAAACTAGATAAGCTATCTTTATTCTAAATTACCTTGTGTAATACATTCTTCAAAATATTAAACTGTAATTAAACATAACACTGTAAATGGCTGTTGATAAACTCAAAGTAATTCTGGATTATTACCATGCTACTTCACTAATGCAAAAGTTATGCTTCTATATTTTACTATAGGGTACATCTGACAGTTTACAAATGAATACAGTTGGATAACTGTCTCTCTCTATAATCTTCTGTCATGGAAATAATGATATTGCTCTATGAACATTTTCATTTGGTTTGGATTCACATAGCCACTTACTCTCTCATTTTGTTTGTTATTTAGCAAAATTTGGAGCATCAGAGAACTGGATTTATTTGCTAACCTGCTTTCATATAGCTGTGAAAGAGCTCTTCTTATTACTGCCAAATTAACCATTATAGATATAGGACACTCACTATTTCTGGAGGGAAGGACTGGATGAGTTGTCCTCTTTTTGCCTACAGTCTATCACAAATATACAGATAGGTCTCAACTTACAACATTTGAAGTTCCAATGTTACAAGTTGTGGTAACTGCTCCCACATCAAATAACCACATTTCAGGCACTTGACAACTAGACTGCATTTATGTAGCATCCCACGGTCACATGAGCATGATTTATAATGATTTGCTAAAATATGGCATTTACTTCCAATTTTTGACAAAAGTACACCTGATAGCGAACAAAGAATACATAAGGCCTACAGACCAGATGTTAGTATAAAATAAGATGGAGCAATTTAAAGGAAGCAGCATTCGGTATATCTTATTCTCTCCATCCTTATATATGCTGGGTCTTGGATGAAAGATACTGTACTCTTGCATGAACAATATAAACATGTCCTGTATCTTGGATCATAATGTGTTTCTTCTTCATTCCAAACATAGAAGGGCATATAGTATGCTTTTTTCTCTGTACAGTATGTATAATTTAGGTCTTTATTGGAGATCAAATTTGTAAAACCTGTTACTGTTAATAGTATCCTATGTTTTTCTACAGCTACTTATGGTAGGATGGCTAGACTATCTTGAAAGAGTCTAAAGAACCATGATTTCATTGAGGGATGAACTCTCCTATATATTTCTTTTGTTTTTGCCGGACTAGGCCAATACAGCTATTCATATAGGAAATGTTAAATATTAAAAATATATTAGATATGGAAAATATCCTTTTATCTCTTCTTAATACTGAAAAAAAAGACATGAAGCAAATAGAATAATCCTTTGAAGAGAATTCCAGAATGCCCTGTTTAATGCTGGAAAATTAAGAATTTGCCCCTTATTTTTTCACAAGCTTGTAAAAGCAGGTTTCCAAATTTTTTTCAACTCTAAGATTGAAGAAAAAAGAAAAAAAGTTTGAATGACATAGCTTGGGTGGGGAGCATGGGCTTGGGATATAAATAGAGAGACCACGTGAATCTAGTTAGTATTTCTCTATGGAACATTTTTTTTTAGAAAAGCAACATGCTGGAAATACAATTTGTCCTCAGTCTATAATGGAGGCTAGTCTACCTAAAGCTCTGAGAAAGGAATTAGAATTGCATTCTTGTGTATTTTCTCCATATCAGAATGGAAGACAAGTACAGCAATAAATAATGCACAATAATGCTGCTGTTTTGTCTTTCTAAATAAAATCTCCATAATAGTCATATCCCCCTGTCTAATGGTACGTTAGCTTTGAGTGGTGCAGATCAGATTTGCTGAGATTAACTGACATGATCAAGAGCACAAGAAATGGAGCACCTTAAAGCAAATCTGTCATTGAATATTTTTCTTTCTCGTGACGATTTTCATTACGATGAAATGGTCCTGTTTCCACATCCCCTACCCATCTTTTGCCACTCGCTTCATTTCCTTTTTTGACATTTACCTATCATAATAGACAGAAATTCAAGCAGCAAAGTTAAGAATTAGAGATTAGTGGAAATAAAGAATATAGCAGATTCTCATCCATCCTCCTTATTTCTTGAACATGGAAAACCTACTGCAAATTAGAATCCAGCATAGCTCCTTACTGTATGGGATTGTAGAAGAATCTGCTGTGCTCTTGAACTATATTTTTTAAAAATCAAAGATAAGGAATATTAAGCTTCTTGAATTCAAAATAGCTGCAGTGTTAGTTTCCATTTGCTTCACTGCCTTCCTGAGTAAAATGGAAACAGTATGAGTAGATGACATCTGGTATATAGGCCTTGTATATTCTCAGATGTGTTTGTGTGTTAAATCAGTGCTAAATGGCTTATAACATGCTTTTCTGAATCCAGAAAGCTATAAAATATGAAAAAAAAATGACACCACAAAGTGTCCATCAAGAGTTGTCTCTATAGGTTTTTGGTGAATATCTATTTTGATTGATGTTACATATTGATATATCTCTACAGCTGGCCAGTTTAGTGTAGTGGTTAAGGCATCAGGCTAGAAACCAGGAGACTGTAAATCCTAGTTCTGCTTAGGAACAAAACCAACTAAGTGACCTTGAGCTAATCACTTTCTCATCACCATGACAAAACCACTTCTGGAAAGCTTTTCCAAGAAAACTTGGTGAATTGACCCTGACTTGAAGGCATGCACACATATGCACACACACAAACTACTTTTAGCTTTTTTATTCCTTTAAGTCAATATTATTACATGTCCATCACTCTACTACTTCCGTTAATTTTTAAAAGGGTGTATGAGATTCACATGTGTAAACCTCAGCAACATCTGTGAAGTATGTGCATGAAACCCACTGCATGGATAAATGGAAATATGCAAATAAGTAAGAAAAGCAGAATTAGAAGAAAGTTACAAACCTAAAGACTAGAATAAAGTTAACTTTGATTTTTAAAAACAGAGAGACATCTGACATTGTTAGGAAGTCATTAATTTATAGGAGCAAAACCAAGAATAAGTAGAATTATAAGACTAAGAGAGGTAGAAATAGGGGGGGGGGAGGAGATTTTATGAGAATACTGGTAATCTAATTTACTTTGGAAAAAATTGAAAATGTTTGTCAATATAGAATAGGTCTTGCAACAGGCAATAGTTTCCTTAAAAAACATGAAAGGTTTATAATTGCCAACAAAAGCAAACATGAGTGAACATGGGTTCAAAAAGGAAAAAGAAAACTGGAGGTGAAATACTGTATGTTTGGTGAGGCTTAATGTTTCACAAAATGTAGGCTATGCTTCCTTGTGCTGAACTCTTTTAGCCTCAGATTTCAGAAAAAGAAATTTATCCACTGTTTAAAACCCCAAACCCTAAATATCAGCATATTTAGTGTGACCGAGGCTAACAAAGAGAGGTACATTTGGCTACCAGATTGCATTTTTTTGTGTACCATTATAAAATGATTGCAAAGGTGCCAAGATTAAGAGATCAGTCAGTAATGGTTGGAAAGGGAGAAGAGAAAAAGAAGGAAGCAAATTAGATATTGGAATAAAGAAAAGTGAACATGGAACTACAGAACTGAAACTGAACTGAATTGTCAACTGAAACAAAAGGGGCACATAGACTGCTGTTCAGCAGTGACACATAACATCTCTTTTTCTATGTAAAGAGCAATGATTGGATTTAGATTCATTTGTGTTTTCCTCTCTTGGTGTTAACTCTTTACTAATTAACATTCAGAACTACATTTTCTCCATAATATGAAGAATTCATATTATGTTCATAGTTATTTGATTCAAGGGTGACTGCTAATCTGATTTTTCTCACCCACAGGGAAGAACTGTGTGCACACACTTAAACAGAAAAAAAAATTTCTATATATAGAAAATGTGTGGGAGAAAGTAAAGCTAGGAAATGCCTTCTTGACATGCCGTTTTCTATATAACAATGCATTTGATCATGTTGCCCTTCACATACAATTTGAAATAGTGGATTTTTAATATAGCATCTGCTGACTTAGGATAGTGTTTTCACACAGTGGGGAATAGCATTAATTTAGAAGGATATATATAAGAAAAGAGAGAAAGGGGAAATAAACAAGAGGAGGATAGAACAGAGAAACCCTGCAACCAAGGGGTTAGAATTTGAATAGAGTTCAGTCCTTGTTCAACAGTGTTGAGGAAGCATTTCAGTTTTATTTTTTTGCTAATGTAGAAACTGCACAGCATAATTCAGAAGTTGGGTCTTCTGGACTGGTTCTAGAGCTCTGGCTTGGTTGAGGGAGTAGGTAAAAGGGAATGAATATTTTGAGGCATAGGTAACTGGTTAGTAGGAATTATTTAAAAAAAGATAATAGAAATGCATATTAACTTAAGTACAGATTTAATCAATATATTGCAGGTGATTCCAATACAAGCCACAATAATTTTACATTCTAAAGCGCGAGAGAGAAACAAGTCAAGTGTGCACAGATATTTTGTTGCATCCAGAAGTTGTGTTCTATTGTTTATTTTTAATATAGGATCACTGCAATGATCTATTGTATATTATAAAGAATATAGTAAAGAAAAAGAAAAGAAATATATAAAAACTGACTTCCCTTTTCATCGCTACAAGTATAAACCATATATATCCCTTAATGACTTGCTGATATTAGGCTGATAGGATTAGGTTTTATGGATTTCCTTAAAGATAATAGATGGATTATATTCCTTTGTTTTACTTCCAACAATCTGCTCACTGGTTCTTCATTTCACCACAATTGTCAGCTCTGCTTTTCACTGAGCTGCCTTTAGTTCTTTCCCAGAAGTGAGAAGGGAAATAAAAATTGACAACATTTGATCATTTTTTGTTTGGTTGATGATTTCAACCTGCTGCAGTCAGCCAATTCTTGTTGGGCAACAAGAATTTATAGAAAAAATATGTACAGAATCTGAACATTAATCAAATAAAATAGTCCACAGTTAAAATAACAACAATAAAAAACAAATACCTAAAAATTGAATAAATTGTGGGCCTAATAATTGTGGTTTTTAGGCTTTCATTATTAATAACACTGAAAGACCTTTGCTCAATTTTCTGTTTGCACCAGTTATGCCCTTTCCTGGACAGGGAGGTTCTCCATTCAATCACTGATGTCCCAATCATCTCTTGTTTGGACTAATGTAGACTGCAATGCACTCTTGTAAAGTATCCAGAAGTGTTAGCTGGTGCAAAGTGCAGCCAAGAAGTTATACTCAGTTCCCTAAAAAGGGCATATGTAATACCTCTGTTCTGTGAACTGCATTGACTGCCAGTTTGCTTCCAGGTCCAATTCAAAGTGTTGGTTATGACCTATAAATCCCTATATGACATAGGGCCAGGCTACCCAGGCTTTGTTCCATCACATTGGCCCATCCCATCCAGTTAGGCAGGTAAGGTATGTTGCAGACTTTGTCAGTTAAAGACTTTCGGCTGGCAGAGTCCAGGAAGAGAGCCTGCTCTGCCATCGCCTCCACTCTATCAAATATTTTTCCTCAGCAATAAGGCAGGTCTCTTCTCCTAGTCTTCCAAAAAGGGGTTAAACATGGCTCTACAGACTTGTGTGGGGAACCCAAAGGTGCATACATTTGTTTGGGTTGCTTAGTCTTTAATAGTTTTTATATTTAAAAAAAAAATAACTCAAAAATTTAATTTTTAACATTTTTATTTTTATATACTGTTTTATTTTGTATATTGTATATCACCCAGAATCCCTCCCTGAGGAAAACGGGCAGTCTAGAAATGTGAAATGTAAATAAATAATATATAAAAGAATCATCCTTATGAATCTGTGGTAATTTTTGCTATAAGAGAAAAAAAAACTGCATTCACTTTTCTTCAGTAGTAAGATAAACAGAGAGAAAAAGGAAAAAAACTGAAGGGAAAGTGTAGGTCTTCTTCAGAAATAGAATATTAAAATAAACAGCAAGAAATATCCTATGCATCAATTAAGCCTTGTATATCATTTATACAGACTAGTTCTGATATTGATTTGATCTGAATTGACACTTCAGAGAGACTTGAACACTGAATGACCACATGCTCCAATTCAAAACATCAAATCAGGTGGATTAAATTTTGTTTTCAAGTGATTCAAAGATAAATGTTTGGCAAATAAGCCAAATTTCTTTCTTGACATTAACATACTAGATCAGACAATATTGTCATAGTGGAATTAAATGTAATCATTACTGGTATTTTGTATTCCACTAGGCCTATACAGGGCAACTTTAATTCCCCTGGACAAAGAGTTTAGTGTTGTGATTCTATTCATTAAAACAAAGAGACAATGCAATTGGCCTCAGTAAAACTCTCTGTGTTGTTTTGATGTTTCTCTGTGTTTCTTTTCACTCACAAAAGGTGAAAGACCTGTATAAGGGATGAAAAAGATTTTCAGTTTCGGAATCCTGCTTATTAAGGCTACAATTGGAGAGAATTCTTCACATTGCTGCACTTGTCAGAGTTGGATGGGCTTCTGTTAAGATTCGGCACTGAGGAGGGACTGCAAAGGAAACTAAAATCAGTTTAACATGCTTTGCTTCATCCTTAGGTTTGGGGTTGGGGCTGAATGTTTCAAAAAGTAGCTTCAAGAGTTCACCAAAATAATATTCCTTTAACTTCAGCCTTATATTTTACATGTTTACATTGCTGTGTCACTATCATTAGACGAGTTGGAGTTTTAATGTTGTATTATGTCAATGCCAGAAGATCCATTAAAGAATCTAATCTGTTTGTCCAATCCTCATAAATACATTAACTAGATGGCAAAAGCTATTACTGTTCAAAACTGAAACAAATACATTGTAAAGGATCAAGATCGTTCATGATTTGCATCAACAGCATATGAATGTAGATCCGTTGAACTGTACACACTGCATGTAATTGTATATAAATATTATACAATTATACAGTATAAGCATTCTGCATAGCTGTTAAATTTATTCTGGATATTATAGGTAGAATTCTAAGGAACCACTATACTTAGTACAGCATAATGGTATTGTGTGGTACTGTATCAAGGTAAAGATAATTGCCTTACGTTTCCATACATCTTAGATGTTTTTTTCAATACTTCCATTGAAATTTTTAGTACCACATGTTTTGCTGTTGCTGTTGCTGTTGCTGTTGCTACTAGTAGTACTATTACTAGTGTTAATAATTACAGTATAGTATACCAGAAAGTTCTGTTCTGACTATTTCACATATAGAAAATGAGAATTAAAAAATGAAATAATGTAACCATACATGACAACTGTCAACATAAAGAGTTCTGTGGACAATAACACTTTGAAATTTATAAACAGTATAAACCCCTTGCTTTGTACATGGGATGGTAGGAATTATCCTGAAGCAATTTAAAGAAGCTACATATTCTTTCTTAATGGATTTCTTAGAAAAACGCTTTTGTTTACATATGTATACTATGTAAATATACATATTTAGTGTTGTTTCTTTGGGTTTTGGAAGATCAATATCAATTGAGCAGATTCTCTATGGACATTTTGTCCCATATCCCAGCAAGACTTCCTCAATACAATGTTCAGAAGTTCCTCGGAGAGGGGGAAATTGCTGTTTAATATAGGTGGAAAATCTTTCAGTTTGAATATTGTGGTCCTAAATAAGGCCTACATCTTTCAGTTGCAGAAGTGGGCAGCTGCCTGATGCATTTGGTAGAAAACAGCTAAGATAAGCACACAGTGTATCTGTATGCAAATTAAGATATAATGCTAAAGACAGTATTTTCATTGGAACTTCTCAAGAAGATTTGAGAAAAACAGCCAATTGGATTTTATCTCAGTATGGAGAAAAACTATCTTCTCCTTTGCATTTGATTATTGTTGCTTCCTTACTCAATATGTGAGTTGTTTCCTGTGGTTCAGGAACGAAGTGTATTTTCTGCCATGGTGACACAGAAGCAGTAGCTTGGCTAATGAGATCCTTAAAGACATTTAAGTGGGTTGCCATTTGTTTTTGCACTGAGACCTAGAGAAGGGAGATTATGGTGAGATACATGGAAAAGCCTGGAAGAAGTGAAGATGAGGTTGAGGATATGGGACATGTGAGGATGGCACAATTTTGATGGGTTACTAGCTACTTGAAACATTTGGGAGGGGGAACTGTGGAATAAGAATACATATTTTGAAATCAAATTGGAAGCAGGCAATCGTCATTATATCCTGCCCTTCTTTATCACTTGTCTTTCAGCATGGCTGCCCTGTATTGGCTGCAAGGGAATCTACAGATGGCAGGGAAAAAATGGAGAAAAATCTTTGCTACTATTTACTGGTCATCTAGATTTTTGAATAAAATGGAATAGAATAGAATAGAATAGAATAGAATGGAATGGAATGGAATGGAATGGAATGGAATGGAATGGAACGGAACGGAACGGAATGGAATGGAATAGAATCTGGCCGGTGTGAGCATGCCTGTTTTTTGGCCATTTTTGAGACTGTTTTTGGCCCCAAAACGACCTGAAAATGTCCCAAAAAACCACCACCCATACAGCCTGGGTTTTGGGCGATTTTTGGGTTGTTTTCTGGCACTCCAATGTGCCAGAAACCAGAAGAGCAGCTGGCAACAGCACACGTGCCCACTGAGAGGGCTCTGCGTGCCACCTCTGGCACACATGCCATAGATTCGCCATCATGGGTCTAGACTCTTCTTAAAAACTTCCAGTATGGAGGTCTTCTCTCCTGGAGAAATGCCTGCAGGACAGGAGCACCCACCTAACAGCACAGTCTTCCTTCTCCCATACGGCCCAGCCTTGTTCAATTTTCAGTTAACTTTTGGCGTAAGCTGCTCATTTTCCTGCATCACATGGCCTCTACTGCTACATCACTGGGATCGGCTGGCCTTCAGCTCCTAAGCAGCTGATAATCAGCGTTCCTATTGACTGACAAGGAGTTCGTTTCCCAGATTTCAATCATTTCCCTGGCTATCTTTGTACCTGCTCGGCCAGCAATCTTAGTAGTAGCGTGCAGAATTGAACATATGTCCCTGTTCATTGCGAATGAAGCTATCTGTGAGTTTGGATCTCTTCGTCTGACCACTCACTTGTGTTCTTGCAATCTGGTGGTTAGCTTCCTCCCTAAATCCTCCCTACTTTGCAGTCACAGGGGCAGTCCATGCAGGGGAACTGGTAGATTACATTAGAAGAATCTCCCACCTCCAAGCGATCTTTGCAACCCATGAGTTGTCCTTGTATGTCCTTGTATGGAAGCCTCTGGGTGGTTTTTTTGTTTCTTTTTCTACCCATAAAGAAGAGAAGGCTATGGGCTAACGAACCTACCAAACTTCTCCCAAAAAACTTCTTGAAAATGTTTCTCTTGTTATTCACGAATGCCACATTTAATGTACTACAAGAAACCTTAATTTGTTTCTCAACACCACGAGCCACGAACGTTAGCCATTCATCTTAACCTTCCATTTGGAGGCCTAACTTAATTCTGACTTAATTAACATGATGTTGTTTACTATTTTTCATGGGAAAATGCAGATAAATATGTTAATCCATCACTGGAAATTTGTCTTAATTAGCATGAGCTTCACTGAGGGATTTCAGGCATCCAAACAGCAGCGAGCTCATGAATTGAGAGGCCTAACAGGAAGTAGATTTTAAAATAGTTAGAGCCAGAAGTCCTGTAGTAGATTTCTTAAATTAAAGATAAATTGCGGGATGGGTGGAAAGCATAAGCTGTATACCTTGCAACTCTTTTCTGCAACTTTTTTTAAAAAAATCATTAGCTATTCCCCAGTGCAATTTGTTTCAAGATACCAGGTGTCCTCAACTTATGACTACAATTCAGCTAATTGAGACAGCTCGTAAGTGAATTTTGACCCATTTTCTTGCCACTATTGTGAAGTGAATCACTGCAGTTGCTAAGTAAGTAACAGTGTTGTTGAATGACTCTGGTTTCCCCGTTGACTTTTGATTCTCAGAAAGTCACAAAAGGGGATTCCAGGACCCCAGAAAACTGTGACCATCGTAGAGATGAATCAGTTGCCAAGCATCCAGATTTTGATCACATGGACCATGGGGATGCTGCAACAGTTGTGCGAAAAACTGTTGTAACTTTGAATGGTCACCAATTGAATCATTATTAGTCAAAGACTAGTGGTACATCCCACACAATGGCACTCTGCTCTGGCAAAGCACTTGACCTCAACATGGGGAGACGCTTTATTTACATGGGGCTCCCCTTGGGGTGCACCCGGAGGCTACAGTTAGTGCAGAATGCAGCCGCCCGGGTAATAGTGGGT
>JAOYMU010000192.1:94796141-94807329 GCA_025802295.1 Psammodynastes pulverulentus | reverse complement strand
TAAAATCAGCCTTTTTGGAGACAATTACCTTGGTGTGATGAGCATGCAAACTTTCTGCCTTTCTGCAAACTGAATTATTCATTGGTTTTACTACATAAACACAAGGTTGAATTAAGGCCGGTTACCACCATTCTGCCAAAGGCTGGGTCAGCATTCTGAAAATCAGTTTTTATCCAATATCTGTGGTCCCCTAGAATTTTCATTATAAAAAAATATATTGTAAAAGAGCCTCTCCCTTTTTTGTACTACAACTGTGCAGAAGTCATAAGTGGCTTTTAGTATCCTAAGATGAATGAGGAAGGGACTGCCAGTTTTATCTCTTCATAATGAAAAACAAATCACCCCCATTGTTGTTGGCTTTTTGTCTGTAGCCAACAAAGATTCATTATCTTAGGTGAAGTCTCATTCTACCAGAGCGACTGCCACTTCAACTTTCTTCTTTGTGATGTGATGTGCCTTTTTCTGATCTTTGAAGACCTCCTATTTAGGCCCAGTCCTTAACATTTATAAAATATGTGTGGATGTCAAATCTTAAGGACCTATACATTTTTGCAAAAAAAAAAAAAAGAGAGTTAAATATGGCACCTGCTTTCATGTCCTTTGGGGCGACCTTGCTACTCAGACATAAAAATAATACATATTAACTATGAAGAACAAAATCCATAATTGTGTAACTGGATTAAGTAGATTATCTGTGCATTCACACTATTCAGGCATACCTTTCATAAGTAGTTTATTTTACAGATATTTAGTGGTTTTCACAGGTTGCTTAGGCAGTCTTGGAAATTGAGAAAACATGAACTTGGCCAAGGAATATAACACTATAGATCCTGTAAAAAATTCTTCAGGAGATTCTAATGTGGCTTCTGTGTAACGACCTTATCCACATATGTGAATACTTGGACGAAAACTCAAGAAAACTTCATTACAACTAATCATCTTTTCCTATCTGGAGTACTATACAGATTTAATAATCTATAGAGCTGACATTCTACAGCAGAAAAAATATATACGTTGAACTATCTTTAACAGATAAAGTTCTCCAAAGTTCATCTATTTCTACACAAAACCGGCAGTTTCAAGCAGCCAAGATCTGTTCAATAAATTGTTATGCATCTAGCATTAGTAACATAATACAATTGAAGGAAAAAAAACCCATATGAACTCACCATGATGAATACTGTGGCAAATATCCTTTAGACAGAGAGGGGGACAACTGACTACCAACTGACAGAAAGCAAATATTGTGTTCTCCAAAGATGGAGATAACATTCTGGAGTTTATTCTCCCCAGTCCATGTGCATCCAGGGACAATGGTTGAAAACAAAAAGAGTCTCCAAACCAAAAACTCAAGCTAACACAAAATAAACTAATGTGAAACTTATTCTGCCTTACACACAGATTCAGTAAGCCTTCCAACCTCAGTTGTGGGTGTAATCAATGCCTTAGCAGTAGTAATAGCATTTAGACTTATATACCTTCTAAGAGGTTTACAGAGTCAACATATTGCCCTCAACAATGTGGGTCCTCATTTTATCAACATCAGAAAGATGTAAAGCTGAATCAGCCTTGAGCTGGTGAGGATCGAACTCCTGGCAGTGAGCAGTGAGTTAGCCTGCAATACTGCATTCTAAGCACTGGACCACCATGGCTCCTTATTTATATATTCTTTAGTTTCCTTCCTTTTCTCTGAGGAAGTGGTTCCAAGTTGAGGAACCAGCTCTTTTCTTTATGTGGGTAATGAGTTGAGCCTAGGCCATGTAGCAGAGAAGAGCGGAAGACTTTGTTTAGACAGGCCTGGTAATCCAGACGGTGCTTTTTCTGCAGCCTTTTCATTATCTTCTGGGGTCTTCCTTCAGACTTCTTCTCCAATCCCTTTCACTTCCGTCTTGCTCTTTTTTATTGTAGCCTTTAGGCTCAAACAGACGCTAAGTCTGCTGAAACTCACATTCTGCTGTGGTAACTTACTGAAAAGGAGGCTGGTGTTTGACTGTCAACAACCAACTATGTGGAATGTTTATTGTGTGTCAGATTTTATATTGTTCTGTATTGCAATTTTTTCCTGCTTGAAATAAAAATATGCTTTGATATAAAAATTTAGAAGGTTTAAAGGAAGATAAGAAATCAGCTTCTTCTGTTGAGGATAGAGTTATCTATTTTAATATTACTGTACAGATACATCAAAGTTTCATTCCAATTGTTGAACACATTTATAATATTCGCTGTAATAAAAATAAACAAAAACAGAACAATAGGATTTTGTAGCTCAATAGTGGTTTAGTTGTTCATAATAGAAACTAATGTTTTTGCCACTTATTGACTGATCTATCCATGAGGAATGTAATCAATAGCATTTTCCTATACAAGATAATGGCAAGAGGTCTTGCCAAGATTTGCAGCCAAACAGTAATTAGTTGTGATTTCTTCTCTTGGCAAATGCAATCTAAACTGAAGGCTTCCCAGACATGCCCCAAATTTCAAGGATAAACATAAGGAAAACTTCTGTGTGGAACATCTAAAAACATAGAAGGCACTTGGGTTATGCAGAGGAGAGATATTGGTTCTTTAGTATCAGATCTTCTGGAAGTGCCTTGTAAAACAATTGCCGTGCAGATACAAGGAGATGGATATTTTCATGTATTCATACAGGGCCTGATATGGAATGCAGCTGCTTAGAAAGGGCAGAAAAGTATATCCTTCTCAAAACCACCTCTTAGCAGCGCTTCATTTGCTGCTAAAATTGGGCTCCATTTTCTTCTATCTATTCCTTAGGGCAGCTTGGAGCGTAAATACACAAGTGGGTCAAAATTACATCGCAGCTCCTGAAATTGTTAAGACTTTTGCGATTAATATTCATTTGTTTACATCCAGGTTTGTTGTGCAAAGTGTGCAATGACATTTAGTTACACATAGATTAATTAAATATTTAATTATTTTATTTACTGATGAAATACATTTAATTAATTTCAGTTCCTGGTACATTCATTCCAGGGTAATCCCTTATACACCCTTATGATTCTGTGAGCCACCCTCAGAAATTACATGCAAGACGAGATGAACAAGACTACCATTTAGACGAAGCTTACATGGATAATTGCTATATCACCTAGGCATTTGGTTAAACGTTGAAATACGAAGAATTCATGGGACCTAATGCTTGTTTTTGTTAAATTCTTTCAGACATTGACCTGAATGGGGCAGCACATACATAGATTATTTGCATAATGTCCATTACATGTGTAGAGGGGCAATAGACCTGCCTGTACAGCACAGGCATTAGCTTTGGTGATAAATGCCTAGTTCTTCTTTGAGAGGATTATTAAAAGAGTTCTCTAGAGGACAAAAATGGTGGAAGACACACATTTAATAGTTCAGGTACAAAGAGTCAGATTGTGCCAGTTGGCAAAAGTTAGCAGGAAGCTGTCACAATAAATGGCAGCAGCTGCTCATAGTTCTAAAGAGTATGTCCCAGTCAGAACTGAAAACTGATGGCATCTACATTAATACTACCTTAATAGTCCATCTGCTACTCCATAGGGTCCCTAGCTGCTGTATGGAGTCACAGGCATTTGACAGGCAGTCTCTGTATGCCAGACGAGCATTGTGCCAAATGTTTGAGGCTGCCTTGTATCATTCTGTTCTGTCAAACTTTCCCTACTCATATATCAGGTAAGGAGTTATGAGGGTTTTTAGAGGAAAAAAAAAGCTATGCATCATTGCTTTTAGCATCAGGGCAGCCAAGAGTTTGGAAGGAAAATTGTTTTGGTTACTCCCATCTCTTTTTATTGACAAGATACAGAAAACAACATTGGCTTCCTGTGAGCTTTTAGTAGCTGTGTTAACAAAGGATAGAGAGAAGCTTTCCAGCAGCATCAATCACTGGTTCGACTTTGCATTTCATAAACCGCTCTCCTATTATTTCAGGTAGCAATGAAAAGCACATCCAAAAATCACAGAACCACAGGGAAAAAAAAGTAAGCAAAATACGAACAGAAAGAGGTTGTTTTAAAATTATTCACTGCACAACTACATGCCAGCCTTGTTGTATATCATTTCATGCAAGAACATGTGTACCACATCTTTAGAACTTTTTGCAACTATGTTGGAATGAACAGTGCCACATCTTTAGAAGCGCAAAAATTAAGAGCATATAGAAAAGCTAAGTAGCACTTAAAGCATTCAGAAATGCCAGGATGTGAAAATTGATCTTTCAAAAGACTGAACATTATAATTCTTTGTGATACATTATTAGCGCATTTCTAGTATAAATCCTTATGTAAATAAAAAGAATCAAAACTTTATTATTTTATTGTTATTATATACAGGCAACCATACGTGCTTTCTGCTGAAAACAACCTGGAGTGATGCAGTGATCTCTTCTGTAAAACAAAACAGTATTAGAGGTTTTGCCATCTAGTGTAGGAAACTATTTACTTCACTACGCTGTACTTCCATATTTGCAAAGAAAATAAATATAAATATATATCTCCAGTTCTCCGTCATCCCAGGCACAAAGATCTGTAACATTACCTCTGGACATTTAATCATGCCATTGAAAGGGAGAATTGATTAAACATCATATTTGCTTGAAGTAATTCTAAGAAAATTCAGTTATGCTTATTCCAAAGCCTCATCTGTACTAAAAACCACCACAAGAAACCTGGGGCATCGATGATCCTAAGTATTTACAATATGTAGAATTTCTTTTTACTTTACTGAGAGGTTTGTCTCCCCAAAACACTTTCACTATAATCTAAAAATAATTGTATATCAAGCATGGCTGCTTCTAAATATAGTGTTTGCAATGGCTTATCAGTATAATAGTGGAAGCAGATTCACATGTAAACTTTATTACATAAACATGCTTGCTCCTTTGAAATAAATGCTGAAGCAATCTTTTATTTATTTTTATTTCTGCTTAGATTCCATCTAATTTAGAAGAGTGTATTCTAATCTGGTTGGTTTACAATAAATATTTACTGTTCAGGGAATTTGACAACCATTAGTTACCTTATAGAGGTTTGAGTGAAGTCGACTACCTCAAAAAGAGATTTGGGGTGCCATTAAATTAGTGATTATTTTTGTTATATATTTACCATGGAGAAAGATTCTTTCTTTCTTCTGCCTGGCTTTGGAAACTATGGATCATATATCTTCTGACTTTAATGAGTTATGTCCTGTTCTATCAGCAAATTAAACTGTTTGGCTAACTCATTTTGTAGCAGTAGTTTAGCTCTTTGAAGTTACTCAGGAAATATTCTTAACTTCCTAGGAGAGTTTAACGAATAAATATTAGAAGTTAACAACATTATAATTTACTAATGTGTTTATATCTACTTGAACAATAAATTACAGAAAAGCTGTACTAGCCTTTTAATTACTAGTGACCTTTAGGGTATTTTAGTATAGATTTAATTCCAACTATAAAGCTGGAGCAACTTCACCACCATCTGGTCAATTCACTTAGTGATCCCATGAGAATACGACAAAATTCCAAAGGTCCTTAGGGATGTCACTTTTTGTTGAGTAAGGAATCTAATTTTCATTTGGAGTTGTGATATAATTTTACTTTATTGTCATAAACACAATGAATATTCGTTAAATGGACATTAATGCACAATTCTATGGTTTTTTCCTCCACAAATAGGGCTCTGCTTTCTTTGAAATCTTCGGAAAATAGTCTGGTGTGTATGCTTGTGATTTTAAACTAAGAATTCCCCATACCATTCTTTTCATGTTCTGAAGTTTTCTTTTCAAGGTAGAAGTGCCATAATAGAACAGATTTTTCTTGATGGTTTCCCAAAATACCATAAACATTATATCATGTGAGAATGCTAGATGAAATTAGTAAGCAACTTGAAAGCAGTAAAGCAACTTGCTGGTGGCATTACTATGAGGAAAATAAATCTGTAAAATATTTTTTTAATGAAAACATTGTGTTTTTCTTTACCTTTTCTAAGGCTTTTTAATTAACCTCCCACACTTCCTTTATTAATCTATGCTTGTCTGTATAGTATGGACTGTATTAAAAAGGAACATTTTACAATTTGGCTTCATGGAAGTTTTTTAAACTTTGTTCTCATGCTGAAGTGACTGGATGTACAAGATGCAAATGTTATATCTCCTGATGAATCTAAAATTAACATGAGCCACTACTGTCTTTGACTGACACCTTTTGGATCTTTTCAAGCTTCTGCAAACTACTATGTGTAGGCACTTCTAAAGAAATTGTCACTCATTTTAGCCACTCAATCAACATTTGTCACATTTTTGCATACTTTTATAAAAAACCCAACCTGGCACACCAGATGTGGCAAATTTATGGAAATGTAATGCTTTCATGCTGAAATGCCTTATGCAACAGAAGAGGGCAGTGCGTAATAAGCTTGGTTTGTAGCACTATGTACCAAACTGTTATAAAACCTTCTCCTTCTATAACCATCTGTCTTCTGAAACAATCAGCCATAACAACTTCATCCATATTGTTTCTCTTTGGAGGCTTCATAAATAGCTAGTCAACTTAAAATATTGCAAATCATACCCCCTTTTGTCACTTTTCTCTGACAAATATTGTAGGATCAGTACATGCAACAATATTTAGAGCATACCTAGAATCCTAGAATAGGTTATAAACGAAGTGAATGCCATCAAGATTTTCTTGTAGTCCCAGAATCATGCATAAGAGAAATCCCACATATTTGAACCTCTGTATCTCTGGCTGATTTGACTGTTTCCCAAGTCTGTCAAGTAAACAAAAGTATTATATGGTATATAATTTTTAAGCTATTTTTATCCTACATTTATTATTTTTATAAATAACTCAGCCTAATACCTCTTCTTCTTCCCTCCCCACCCCACAACAACACTGTGAGGTGAGTTGATGGGTCAAAGTCACCCACCCAGCTTTCATGCCTAAAACATAGTCTTCTAGTTTCTTGCCTGGTGATTTTAACTACTAGACCAAACTAAGTCTCTATTTTCTTTTCTTTTCCATTTTCAAATCTTCATATTTCCTCTATGATTCTTGTTTTCTGTTACTGTGTTAAGGTGTCAAGACCAATAGAATAATACAATCTTCATACCAAGAAACTATCTTAGTACTATTCCCTCATTTCCTTACTTGCTGGGAACATGCTGCCAGTCTAACTAGAGAGAAGGAGAGGAGAGAAAAAGGCTGGAGAGAGAGAAAGAGAAGAGAGAAAAAGGCTGTGAAAATAGCTAGAGAGAAGAGTTAGAGAGTGGAGTTGTGTGGATGTGTGGAAGCAGTTCCCATTTCCTCATCAGGGAAGACAAGAAAAATCCATAGATGACTATTCTGGAAAAGCGGAAGACCTGGAGAGATGACATTTTCATGCAAAGCCCAAAATGGAAAGGAAGAGATTGTCTATTATTGGTAAAGTCCTGGAAGGAGGTTCTTCAAGCAACAGAGAGGTAATAATGAGTGTTCAGCTCACAGGTTCAGGAGAAGGTCAAATTGTGATGGGTTCATTACAATAAATGCAGCTGATTTGCTTGCCTTGATAAGCTCAGAAATGCAGAAGAGGGACATGGAGTGAAAGAGGTAAGAAGCAGAATTGCTATGGGGGTGGGGATACTTTCTGGGATAGAGGCCTAGAGAGTACTGGCACTGGGTAAATATGGAGATTGTGTTATATATACCTGTAGTAAATACTTATAAATAACTTTCAAGTAGTAGAAAGCTTGAAAGCCTCCACTTTTCCATGTTGCAAAGCAAAATACATATCCAGTCCTGGTTGATGATATGAGCTATTTATTTGACAAAGATTTAAAGCAACAGCACTTTAATCAAACAGTTACTTAGCATTTATCAGATCTTTTCCTGTAAAGAGTCTCCTGGATAAATTTCCAATAGCTTTTGTAGTTGTCACAACTTTTTTAAAAAAGTGATTTTCTTCTTTCCCAAAAACTTCAATCAGAAATGCTAACTTTTTATTAAATAAATACTTGAATGATCAGAAATAAAAAATGATACTTAATAGTCTATTTTTGTAAGAGGTACTTCCAATTTTCAGCCTAACCTGATTTATTCAGGAAAGTAACTTATACCAACAAATGGAGTATTCTTTCAAATTCTTATCTTAACCAAACTCTTACACAGGTCATCCTTGAGAAAGACATGGTGCTCTTTCAGATAAAGTAGAATTACTTTGATTAATAGTAGACTTTCCAGATAATTAAAGTGTTACTATAACCCTGCCTGCCAATCTGAAGATTTGGATTAATTGTCTTATATTGGTCTCTAATTAAATAAAGCAGATGGTACCTGGAAGATGGTTACCTGCTGTTGGAAAGGCAAGACTGACCTTCTTTCCTGTGAAGAGGTCTAGAAAAGAAATAATAGTAAGCATCAAGTCAAAAGTCAGATAATAAATATGGAAATAGAACTTTCCAGGGACTGGGAAGGGATCAACTTTAACATTCCTTCCTCTTAGGTTTTGGGTGTTTCCTTTTCTAACAGGCCCAACATTGATGTTGTCAGTCAACTGAAACTAGGGAAGTTTTCTCCACCCTGTTTTTTATCTATTCTTACTCTCTCCATGGGGTTATATGTTCTACATTTTATATAAATGTGTGTGGCATTAAGGTTCAATTCAAGATTGAATTCAACAGTTCAGTTTTAATTAGTATTAAAAATGGCAGTATTTTCCTGCAAATAAATATTTTTGTAATTATTTTTTCAGAAGTTGAGGGAAAAAATACAAGTATAAAAATAGGCTACTTGAAAAGGCACATTGATTGCAAATGACAACATGAAATTCAAGTAAAAGTAATTTATATTACAGATAATTGTGTGGCAATTTATTTCAACAAGCAATTTCTTTGACATAAAATGGCTGCATAATTTCTTAGATTTAGTAATTTATGACTTTGTATTGATAACAATCAACATTTCAATACAAACAATACTGAATTATTTTCCTATTGTAGAAAACAGAAAACAGTTTCATTTTATTCTTCCATAATGATTGCTTTTGTATCTTAAGGGTGGGTGGGGTAGACATTGAACTACTATTTTCCTCACAGAAAATAACAAAAAGTGAATGCACTTCTTTTAGCATTTGAAGGAAACATTATTTTTTTAAGAGAACCAAGCTGTATAATTGATTTTAATTTGTATTTTATTTTCTAATAATGACAGTTTAGCATGCTGTAGAATTTGATTTTAAATTTCAGATTAAAGAACTAAAGCACAAGAACCTGTTTTAAGAATAAGTGTGAAGATTTATAGAAATAATTCATATCCAGTTGAAAAAAATTGGATTGTTACTGAACATTTTCTTCTACAAAATCCTTGGCAGTTTATAACATGCCATTTTTTAAATAAATGGCATTGTTCACTGGCCTAAATAAATGGCATTGTTCACTGAGAATATAACTTGCAGAATTAGAGAAAGAGAATTATCCTTATTTCATTTTTATTTTGTATACTCCCACACCCCACATGTATTAGAAAAGGGCACTATAACACACTTGTCCCACCTGAGGATACTGTTCAGTTACATGGCAGGCTAGATGTTTTACTACACCATCAAGAACTATAATTTCTTTCTCATTGAAGAGTTCCTAGTAGCATATGCCAGACATATAAATGAGACTCTTGTTCACGGTTTTTACAATTATGAACAAAAGAAGGAATTTGCCTTACTTTGTCCAAATACAATCCTTAGGAACTTCATGATTAATCATTAATAGAGAGATGGGAAATACTCTATCCTGTTTTCTTAGGCTAGTCACTAAATGTTGGACTTAATGGCTTTTGTAGGCCAATGCTTAGTGTCAGAAAAAGCCTGTTTGAAAATTATATTGTAATTGGGTTGTTGGCAGCTTTTAACTGAGATGTGCTGTATAATCCAAGAAATTATTGCAATCTCCTCTAACATTGTCACGAAGACTCTATGTGCAGGTATGACAGCCCCAATCTCTTGACTGACTCCCTCGTAATTGACCAGCAATAGCCTGCAGCGGTAGTAACTCCTCTGAGGAATTATGAACTATTCCATGCAGCTATCCCATGGTCATCAGAGATGCCCCATTCTCCTTTATATCCTCTTTTTTGTGACTATGGAGCAAACCCATATAGTCAGGTACCAGGCAAGAGTGATGAGGGAAAGAATCACTCAGACTTCCCATATAGAGGTCCCTCATAATAACTGTCAGATTTAATCAGGACTTAACTGCAATTTAATCAGGACCTAATCCCTTTATGGATATGCTGGCTCAATCTTAATTTCTTATCTGGAATGTGTATATTAGAGGGATGTTAGAGGGATCCAGCCTGAGGAGTTAGGAATGATGATGATGGTGACAATGAGGATTTAAAATACTTGCTGATACTGTGGTTTATTTCATTGTTCTTTTTCCTTATCTGATTTTGAGAAAAAAAAAGTCAAGTATAATTTTATTGACCAGAATTTAAAATGAAATGTTAGGTCTACATTGAACTGTGCAAACTTTTCCACCTCTGACATTGTTATTTCATCCTATGATATTGTCCTCAAAATACAAGATTATTTTTTTAGTTCTAAATATAACAAGAAAACAAAAACAAGGATATAATCCTAGCCAAAAAAATATTTTAATAAATAGAAGTGGGAGTTAGAGTTGTATCTAATAGACAGAGGTAAATTGTGTATATAGGTTGCCCAACCTGTTTCATTTTTTCTCTGAATATTTTGGTACATCAACCAGCATTTTAATGTACCAATGCAGATAGTGGCAAGGCATAGCATCACAATGAAATTAGCAGACAGAACACATTTCTGAGAGCTATCATCCTAAAAGCAAATTCACTATAAGCCTGCAAGGCTAAGAAGTGAAATTTATATACAGAAACATGTTTGCCATTTTTATGGCTAAAATATTGATATACTGATTAATATAAGCACTTCACTGCCAAATTTACAGCCTTTCATACAAACGTTATTTTGTAGGAATGGCTCTTGGTAGCTTATGGTACAGTGAAAGTCAATCTGATCAAATCTGATATTATGATCATGGAATAATAATTACTGTATATCTTCCTATAAATTACAAAACATTCCATTTCATGCCTCAATCCAAGCCTGCAATTTTTAAACTTTTTGAAAGCACAATTTTATCACAAAATATATGAATTTTCTCCCTTCCTCCCTTCTTCCCTCCCTCTCTTTTTCCCTTTCCTTCTCCC
>JAOYMU010000192.1:94727796-94732966 GCA_025802295.1 Psammodynastes pulverulentus | reverse complement strand
AACGCTTCCACGAATAGCATTCTACCACCGGGATCAGAGAATACAAGCCGGGAACTTATCTCTTTCCTGACATACAAAGCTATCCCTCTCTTTTTTTCATTCATCAGAGAAACATATACATTGCCCAATTTAGCACATTCTAAACAGTTTTTATCCTCGAGCCTAATATGCGTCTCTTGGAGAGAAATTATATCCACATTTAAGTTGCCAAGTTTGGTCAAGAATTTTCTCCGCTTATTTGGGGCATTGAGACCATTAATGTTAATCGAGATCAATTTGATCTCTTTCACCGAGTCTCCCATATTTTATTTCCCACTGGAGATTGTCTCTGAAGTTTCCTTAAGTGCTTGTGCCCTGGTTGTTACCCTGTTCGGGGGGGACGGGCTTCTCCTCTTCTCTTTTACCTCTTTTCCCATGCTTTGCAGCATGGTTCCCTGACATGCCCCTCTACCGCTCTGTTCTCCATCGGAGTCTATTATAAGGTCTAATAGTTCTTGTGCTTTCCCCACATTTTCTATTTTGTATTTATGGTCTCTCCAGGTTACTAGCATCCCTTCCGGAATCAGCCACCTAAAGATTATACTTCTTCTCTGCAGCTCAGAGGAAAGGAATTTATAGTCTTTCCTATACTCTCTTACTTTATGGGGAATTTGTTTAAGAACAATTATTTCTTTGTCTTTGAAGTTGATGGGATTGTTTTTAAGCTCTCTATATACTTCATCGCGGGTTTTTTTCCGTGCGAATCTTACGTGGATTTCTCTCGGTAGGTTGAATTTCTTGGCGTAGTTGGTATTAGTTCTAAATACCTCATCCAATTCTAGCTGGAATTCTTGTTGTGTTTTATGCAAATGGCCTGCTAGCAAATTAGACATTAAATCAAAGACATCCTCATCTTTGAGCTCTACTATATTTTGAAACCTAAGGTAAAATGCCGCTCGGTCCATCTGCATATTTATAAGGGAGCCCTCGAATTCTTTATTAATAGAAATTGATTTCTGATCGAAAGTGGCTAATTTTTTTTCCATTTTTTCAGTTCGCTCCTCTACTCCCTTAATTGCCTGCTCATTTTTTTCTATATTTTTTTGGATAATGCCCATTTTCCCATCTAGTTTTGCAATGTCCAATTTCACGTCACTTCTAAGATCGCTCATTTCGGATTTCACCGTTGAAATGTCATTTTTTAGGTCAAGATGATTCTGGCACATGGCCTCCTGCATCTTGACCATGGTATCCTGAATTGCAGCCAGAGCTGCCTGCATACTCAGATTAGCCGCTGAGGTTGTTGATTTCTCTGAGGTCAACATCCCATCAATCGATTTTTGGGTCAGAGAGGAAGTTGGGGTAGTAGAGATCGATGGGGTATTAGGGTTTTTTTCCCCCCCCCTTTCCCCGATGACGCGCCTGATGCCATGTCTTTCAAAACTTTTTTCTGTTCGTTTAATATAGAGTATATTTTATCCCACACTACCATCTACCAACTCAGATTATCTGAATAATTGTATAGTATTTATATAAGGATATAAAAGTAAATAGCTAGGTCCAGGGGTTTGGACACTATAAGAATTAATATCATCTAAAGTAGTAACAGGTAGTATTATTAATAATAACAGAAATATATAATTCTTATCAATTTAGTTAATTAGTTTTTTCTAAACAGTCTATGATATAGTAATATAGTAAAAAGACAATATATTCTACCAGGCGCCAGGGCACAAAATCAATTCTTCTCCAAGTAGGATTAAATGTTTTGTTTTTTTTTAGAAATTCATTAAATCAGTTATCTTTAGTCGAAGGTGAAAAAAAAAAACCAACCAGTCCATGCACAGTCACTAATAACCTATCTATCTATATTCCTAAGTTTCTAAGTTCAAGTCTGTGTGAATAGATAAAGATCAAGCTGTTTCAGTTTATTCAATACTTCCTCTGTGTATCAACGTTCCAAAGGGCAGCAATCTTCACCTCTTCTTCCTAAAATCCAAGAAGAGGAGATCTTCCACAGAGTAAACAGCTTCAAAAGGCAGAAAAGCACTCTCCACGTCTTCCTCACAGCCAAAGCAAATCAGAACCCCAACCAGGACTTAAGATTCCCCCTGATCGTCTTTCAGCATATCCGCTCACCGCCACTGGAATGATTCTTCCTCATTAACTCCAAATGGCCGCTTCCGACATTCCTCCGTTCTGAGTCACTCGCTGGGTCCGTCAGTCTGCACGATCGCTCTCTGTTCCTCCAGAAATCCAACTTTAGTTGCCAAGTTTGTGCCACAGATCGCTTATCTGTTAAATCCTTTCCTTAGAATCGTTGAAAACTCCTTCTTAGGCTCCCGGTGAGGCTAGAGGCTGCGCGCCGCCATTATGAACGGCAAAGCTTCAGGCAGTCTCGTCCGAACTCTGTGTTGGTGGGCAGTTGCCGGCTGCCTCACCTCCCTCCGAGCTTCGGTAATTGTTCGCCCACCTCTCCAGGGTTGACGAACCCCCTCTGGGGACTGCAAAGAAGCGATTCAGGGGTACTGGAGACGGAGCTCGTTCCAGTCCCTCTCTTTGCCTCGCTGACGTCACCGGAAGCCACTTTATTATTTCTCAATTTTATGATACCTTTTTGGGTTACACCAGTTCAGCCTAAAAAAGAAAGGACAACACACTTGAAGACAATGTTGCAACTGTTGAATCCTAACTTTCCCATAGTTAATTTCAAGGGCAGTCCTGGCCACAAAAACATTAAGCAACAATACTATAGCACCCCCTGATGGGTCATAGAATGATTAGCTCTCATCAAAATGAAGGGAGGATGAAATATGAAAATCTGTCCAACTATAATAAGACAACATAGAATATGTCCCAAAATTTGGGATTTAGTATACACAAAATATAAATTCCCATAGAAAAAAATAAAAAAAATAAGTATGCTTCCTAAATTGCTTTATTTCTGTCAAAATATTGGGAATTTTTAAATGGGCTGGAAGCCTCTGAGAATTGGGTGGCAGCAGTGACTGGTGACCCATCTCATTTTATTGCATTTTTATGACAAGTGAAGAAAATGAAAGATGCTTCAGAAATCTATATTTTCATTTCTTTTACTCACCAGCCAAGTATTTTTCTTTTTGTCTCTTGTTATAACCATATAAATACACGGCACTGAGTAAATTTTGTAATATCTCCAAACCAGTGTTGCTGCAGTTTGTGAAAATACAGCTTCCATGGAATATATGTAAATCACTTCCAGACAAAAGCCCTCTTCAGGCAAGCTTAAATCTTCTTTGCTCATGTGCAGCAGAACTGGCCTCAGGAAATAATTGTATTGTCTTTTTTCTAAACAATTTTGGAAGCAGAAAATTCTTGGCTTTAGCACAGTAACAGATGATACTTCTACAACCAAAGAATTGGATTGATTATAGTGAGATTTAAGATTGATAATAGATAGATCTATGTTATGACATCCATTGTTTTAGTGCTTGGTGATAGAGGAATGCTTTCTTAAATGGATCATTGTATAAAATATTGACCTCAAGGACTTCATTATTCAAGTTGGGGAGACAGCCACTACTTAACAGTAATAAACTGTTTCTCTGTTACATTGAGAATACTTCAGAAAATATAAGAGTTGTCAAATCTCCTGAAAATCCTGTCTTTATAGTACACATGACACTAAAGCTATAGCAGTATTTCCTGCTAATAAAAGCTGGATGTGAAGGATATCACATGAGCTGACAAGAAACTAAGAAAAATGATACTTGGGTGCAAGGAAAGAAAGACACAGGCCAACGACCTTGGGAAGTTTTACTAGATATAGTTGTTTCTACTGTGGAGGAGAAATAACTTGGTAATGTCACAATGACATGAAACTAAATATATACATTTCAGAATAGTATTAAACCATATAAATGTATGCTTTTGAGAATAAATTATACTGAATAGTCAAGAGTCATGGTCACATTTCTTTAAAAAATGGGAATGATCTTAAAAGAAAACTACTGTAGATTGTCATTTTTGGCTTAATCGGCTCATACCTATAAGTACATTTTCTTACAATCATTTTATTCTTCCATTCATGTACACAATTAAGTAGAAGACTTTAATTTAATTATTCTTTCCTATTTTCACTAAAATGAAAATTAGGGTTCCAGCATTGGAATGAGGCAAAGTATGAAACTAATATTGTGTCTTACTACAAAAGCAAAAAAAATAGTTAAATGAATATTTGTTAGGTAGCTTACTTAGGAAAAAGGGGAGGAGCAGGCTGTGTGCAAAGCCAAAAGACTTACCCAAATTTCAGGAACTTGAATTGAGATGCCATTGTTCAACATGATCTGAATGAAAGATCAAAATGCTTTATATTTCAGATTTCCAAAGGACTAAGGGTACACTTTATTAGGAAAACCATACTGTTTATGAAATGATGGAAACTGCCTCAAACATAACTCCATTAGATAAGGTAATGTCTTACTCAATAAAAACTTGACTCCTGGTGGGACTATGGACCTATCTACCTAAACCCCTTGGAAGTGTGCTTAAATAATTGGTATTTTCCTAAGGTGACTTCTTCACTTCACTTCATTTCCTAATTCCTTCTTAAAATCTCCCCTACCAAATAATTATTAACTAGGTCCAATTCTATTTAACTATTAAGCCTACACAAGATCATCCAAGCTCTGCTATTTACTAAGATAGTTGCACAGAAAAAAAATGGAATTGGATCCTACCTTATGTTATTAAGATATCTATTTGCATTTTGCTAGGTTATTATTTGGGTTTTGACACATGTATGTTTTTCATTTAGTTATCAAATAGAATACACCAGTGATAATGGGAGGTAAATAGCCTTGAGGATTTTTAAATAATGCATTTAGAGGTATAAAATTCAGTATGAAATCCTGGATTAAGGTAACATCTAAAATATTCACTTAATTGTTATTCCGATATCTAGATAGGAAATCTACATGAAAGATATTTGTTATGCTTATTTATATTTTTATATCAAGTTTATATGTAAAGGGAATACAACAATAAGTGGAAATAAGTGACTGTGTATATATGATTGATAGCTTGCTCATTAGTTTCTGAATAGGGTAAAGTGAGCTTTAGATCTTTATAACCTGAATTTAATTGCCTGAAATTATAACTTAAGACTGTCTGCATATATAGTATTACTTTCTCTTAGGACTAGACATTCAAC
>JAOYMU010000192.1:94712568-94722696 GCA_025802295.1 Psammodynastes pulverulentus | reverse complement strand
AGGAGAAGGAGAAGGAGAAGGAGAAGGAGAAGGAGAAGGAGAAGGAGGAGAAGAAGAAGAAGAAGGCTGGCTCCCTTGCCAAATCCCAGCTATCACAGAAAAGGCAGAGATCTCAGCAGACCCTTTGGCCAACGCTCAGTGCAGCTTCTCTTTAGGAAGGCATTGTCTATTGTAATCAGATTCTGTGTCATTAGGGATTAAAGATAATGATGAGGACTTTGTATTAAGCTCAGAGGTTCACTAACAACCATTGCAGAAACTTCAAAATCAATGCTATTTTACAGTGACAAGGCTGACCTGGCACTTCTCTACCAGCTGTGTGTTTGTATCTGTTGTATTTTTGATAATTTCCAAAGGTGAGTTACCCTTAACATAAAAAATACCAAATAACTATAGTCATAAAAGGATAAGGTATATCATGGAAATGGCAAAACGGAAAAAAGAAGATAGATAAGTCGAAGCAACTGAATATGTATTACATAACAATAGGGACTCCGTTACAGTGATAATATCACACCATCAAAAGATCTGAAGGACCAAGTGAGTTACAGATCATCATAGAGAAAATCTATTTATCTATGTGGTCAATAAGAATTTTCACCAGTTGGATGACACATATTAAATATAGAGAATGGTTTTCAATAATAAGAAATCAATACTAATAAGCAGTATCAATATTAATTATTGTATGAACAGATGCTTAATCCTAAGCATTATTTATAAGTGTAAAATTAGAATGTGGCCTGCCACCTTTTCTAGACTTTTTTTAAAAGTCATTTTAACTGAAGGGGAAATAGCACTTCAGGTGCTATAGGGAAAAAAACCAACCTGCATTAAATGTTTGATATGGACATAATAAAATGTATTGATGATATAGAAAAAGAAAAGGATGATCACAAACTTCTGAGAACATAAATCTGCATTTTTAATCTGTCCAACTAACATTAAAAAACAAAAGTTAAAGACATAAAGGTTACATCTTAAATTATTAGCTCTGCAAAACTATATAGAACATTATTAATTTAAAAATAAAGTTGCAAAAACATTAGATGCTTATCAGATATAGAGTTGTATATTTATTTTGCAAGATTTCATTTTATCTAGGGTATTAATTTCAGTAACAAACAAACTATTGAATTTTCATTTATACCCACTGCATGCTCTTATCTATGACCACTGGATTAATTAACAGTGTATTTTTATTATCACTTTTATATGCTACATGAATGATTTATTGCACCTGAATTTCAAGCCAGATTAGAACTGATTTTGTTCTGTATAATAGTAAGCATGTATTCTTTTTAAAAAAAATTCTTTACATTATTTTTTCTTGGGACTGATCTATTCCCAAAAGCATTCATTATGTTGTTCAGAGAAATAATATCAAAATGTGAGAATTGGAAGAAAGCAGATCAGTAATTAATAAAACATACCATCTGCAGAAATTAATGGTCAGTCATATTGCAGCACCAGATTATCATTTTTTTGACTTAGACAGCTCTTTTACAATTATTTGAATGTGCAGTGAGCCTTTAAGGACTTGATAATAATACATATTTGATTTCTTGCTAAAACAGAAGTTTTTTTCAGCTAGACTTTTTGTATGCGCTTTGTAGAAAAAAACTTGATGCTGTTATCACTGGTTACAGTTATAAAGGCACATAATACTCCAACTCCAGTTTTCTTCTGGTGCTTAAAATTTCAACCACAGCAAAAGAAGCTGCTTCTAGGTAGGAAACCTGTGGGTAGAAAAAAGTAAATAACAGTGTAGCCTTTCATGTTTATTCCTAGTGGATACATCTCTTTTATATTTGTATTTTATTCTATGCAGTGAAATTTCAGTGTTAAATTGATTTTTTAGCCTCCTGTCTATTAAATGCCAGCAAAACATGCTATTCTCCAAGCCATTTAGAGTTCTGTGACTCTCTTCAAAGATTGGAGTTGATAGCAACGAGGAATGAGAATCTGTTTTTATTTTTCTTGTAATAGTCTGAATGGAAATTTTCTCCATATAAAGAAAACTTTATTGTAAACAATTATAAACATAGAAAGGAAACTATCATTGGCAACAATTATCCTTCATAGATTTTAGTAAACTGTACTTAAATCCATATTTAAAACTGGACTGCTCATACTACTCCACAAAAATATTGCATTTATCATACGAGAGGCAGAGCCATTTTCCAAGATAATCATATTTAAGTGAACTGAAACTGTATATGTATACCACAGCTGCTAAAATGAGTAGTTCTGATTATGTCAACAACAATAAAAGAAAAATAATAATGTGAAAATAGGTTCAATTGTGTCTTCCATTGCTATTAATGCAATGCTTGTAAAAACTATGCGTATTTGGTTAGAGGCTAAATTGAACATCTGGTAAATTGGAGGCTTCACACCTGTTTTTTAATGAATAAAATATTAAATAATTGGTTTTGAATAATTTCTTTATTGTGACAAAATGATGTTTGTATAGAAATTCAATTCATAATGTAATATATACAAAAAATAAACTAAGGCATTAAAATGTTAATATTACTTTAATATCAACTCTGCATTTATATTGAATAAGGCTAATAAAAAATTTGTAAAACACATTTGTAAATGAACCAAAAGCCAAAATATTATGCATCAAGCTGTAGTAAGCAGATAATCTAGTTGCTTTTGATTTTTAAGCATTCTGCAAAAGAAGCTAAGTAGAGTCAAATATATTTTTGGATAGGAGATGATCAGGAAATTCCAGGATCGTGGGCTGGAATGAGAAGAACACAATAGCAAGCCACTTTAGAGTGAGTCATCTACTTTTAATTTATGGACACTGTCAGTATTTCCCATTATCAGTCTGGTTTTTATGAAGTATAGTTCTAATTTAGTTACTGTTTAAGTATATTAACTTTCTAAATGTAAGATGTATTTTGACATCTCATGTTTATACCTTACACTGTAAGTGTAGTACAGAGGTTAAGAAGTTGGATTGAGAGGAAAAAGACTTAGGTTCGACTCACCCTTCAACTTCAGTAGTTTCAGTGGAAACTACTGAAACTTTTAAAATCAATGTTTCAGTGGAAACTACTGGGTGGGTTTTGAACCAGCCATCTCTTCTCATAGTTATTGTTGATAGATAAAATGAAGAGAGACATCCTCATCTATCTCTCTCCTACTGTAAAAGCTACCTTGAATACTCAAAAACAATTTTGTTTTTGACCTTTTTGGCAGCAATGTTAAAGTCACCTGATGGAATTTTGTTATGTCACCCAGTCACGGTTTTGTGACATTGCCCAGTTGTAGCTTTACAATCTTCCAGCTTCTAGTGAGAACAGTGACAGTTGCATGGGTTAGTTCTTTACATGGCCCTTAGATTAAGGGGCTGCAGAGGACTTTGTACAGGGATTGGAAGACTGATTCCCCCATTTAGAAGAACTAGAGCAGGGCGGGCATTGATAGCAGAGGGCAGATACCTTAGGGCTGTTGTAAATCCACCCAACATAATATGTCATTATGTGCCAAGCCAAGTCATGAACTTTGGGACTGTCTTATGATGGAGGTTGATTGTCCTTAGATAAGAACTGGGGGAGATTGGTAAGGAAGGGGTGTATGGAATGGGGCAATCCTTAACCATTCTAGTGAGATAGATTAGTGGGAAAAGCCAGTGCTGGTAAGATGTGTAAATAAGGGGGTTGTATAAATCCTGAGAGTGTGACCTAATGTATCTGGAGGACTCAGCTTCCCCATCTTTTAAGATGAATGTGTGCAAGGAAGAAATGTGGGGATCCCCTGGTTTGGGAACTGGAGTGCACGTGGTAGAGTGTTTGGGAATCTTGCATATAGAAGAAGAAAATCACAGCTGTGACAAGGGAAAATATTATATGAAGGTAGGTGTGGGCCACTTTTGAGAAACAATAGCCCAATGTTTTGTACTAGTTCATTCTGGCCTTAAGTTCTAAACTGAGTTCCTGGACAGCAAACATTCATAAGCTCTGACTTTTAGCTTTTGCTACTAAATGGCATATTGGCCTGTAATAAAACCTTCCTCATTTGTGATTTAATCACAGATGAGAGGGATCACCTGGCATATATTACTGAGATCTGGCTGGGTCCAAAGTTGGGAAGTTCTCCTTTTGGAAATGTTCCCAGCTGAATTTCAGGTGTGACATCAGCTGAGTATCCAGGCTGAGCTGTAGCTGTAAAAGTTTCATGTTTGCTGCTCCATAGGTTGGTGGATGTGAGACCCTCTTTGTTAAGTTAGGCTCTAAGAATAATTCATGACTATTGCTATTATATCAGCCTTCCTGTTTCATAGTGACTTCCCTGCCTAAGCTCCTTGACTCTGTCTTGGAATTCTCAATGGATTTCCCCAGGCTTATGATCCTGGGGAAAATCAACCTGCTTTTCCTGAGACAGAGATCTGACTATTGCTTTAAAATAGTCTTTGGAATTTTCTCTGCTGGCTTCCCCAGCAAGTTGACCACAAATTGTCCTGTGTCAGGCTCTGTTTGACCTTGGATAGGTCTATGGCTGTACATGATGAGGGTACATGATGAATTCACATCCTTGAAAAAGGCAGTTATTCTATGCCATCTCTTCAGATCAGGCAGGAGAGGCATGCTGCATGTCCTGTCTATGAAAGATTGCCATCTGATGTGTCATTGGAAGTGATCTTTTTCTCTCACCCTCTGGAACATCAACTGTCCAGTGATGATAGTTGTAACCCTTATTGGTCTTCAAGGCTCTCAAAACATGATTTTTCATGAAGCCTGGGGTCCCCCTGGTAATAGGGAAGTTGCCCCTTGGATGCATTATGTATATTATTTTCCCCTCTCTTGGTCTCATTTTATCCATATTTATTCTTTTAATCAGTTTTGTGTAATGTTTTAATTTCTTGGCATTATTATATAGTCACCCAGGGTCACTTTGTGGGCAGCCATATGCATAAATCTGACAAATAAACAAATAGCCAATAGTTGTAATATTGTTGACAGTAATGAATAAAAATTAAATTAGAAGGACAGATTGAAATCTTTAGTAGGAGGAGGTGATTGATTGATTGATGTGTTCCTGAGTATAAAGTCTTTTGTACTATCTTCTCAATATAAAGAGGATTTTTTAATATATCTGCTTTATAAACATAGCATATCCAGAGGCTTTTTAAGAAACCTTCTTTCTGGAGTTTTTTTTGTACAGCTGCATGCAATTTTAATAGCCCAGCAATGTCTGAAAATTGTTAATCTTTTTCTGTAGGCATGTGAGAAAAGATCTCTTTGGGATCTTTTGGACCCTGTCTAGACCTCCACCTCTAATACATTTTTAATGCTGGCATTCGTGGCTTGTAGGCCTGTCAGTAGAAAAGAAAAGCTTGCTTGTTTATAATAAAGTACATTAAACAAGTTCTAGTTCCAATAAAAAAATATATTTAGCAATTGGAAGAGGCTTGCATTGCTAATTAAGCTTGACAATTATTTTTAATAACATTTTCCATATAAGAAACATATGGCAATATGAAATTAGAGCTTTAAACATGCCTAAACATTTCAATGATGCTACAATCTATAGAACATACAGTATACATTATGTTACACCTCATACACACTGATGCACTTTTGGCATTATTAAAGGGATAGTGAAGCTCATGTTTTTATGTCAAGGCTTCAGTATGGAAGCTGAAAAATCTTGTAAGGCTTTTTCACTACTTTTGTAGAAAAAAATCTAACTTTTAAGTGTTTTGTTTTGCTTAAAATGTCTCCTGCTGCTCTGCCCAAATTCATCTATCTTATATTTTGTAAAGTAACTTTATATTGTCCCTGTTTTTCAAAAAATAACATTGCTGTTCTGAATAAGGTCAAAAAAACATGAAACTGTATCAGTGGTACCACTAGACTGCAGAGTGCCAGGATTAGAGGTCCTATGACTAGAATATTCTGGAAAGCTCCAGTATATTGCGTGTTCTGCGGATGCCAACATTTAATACACACCTGATCTTAAAAATTAACAGCTTTGCTTTCTGCATGTCAAAGACTGAGATATGATATTTTTATGCAATTGGCTTTCTATCATTCCAATGGCCATGACAATACTGCCATGGGAATTTTTTCATATAGGCTTCAGTAACAGAAGTTTTACGGTTTTTTTTAATGGAACCAAATAGCATTTTCATGGGCACATCCATGAAAGTTACTTAATTTGGTAAACTCTTGTCATGAATTAAAAGATTGCCTCTTATAAAGCCATATGTAAGAAAAGAGAGATATATCCAGATAAACTGTTAATTGTATCTGAGAGAGAGAGAAAATTAATCATCCAGCTACTATTTGAAGAGATACTTGTGAGAGAGCAGCATTAGAGTTTATGTTACTATCTGTAATATTAGAGATGTTTTAGATTTCCTTGACTTTGCAGAGGACCAGGATTTAATTCCTCAAATAATTTTTGTGCCAAATCATAAGAATGTCTTATCCCGCTATTTGCATATGCTGTTTTGCAAAGAAAACCCATCAAAATTTCTCTACTGAAACCAAATAAACTGCAGAACAAGAGGATAGTGAAGAATCTGTCCTCTCCAATTATGTCTCTCTCTCTAGGTGTGCGTGCATAGAGGTGAGCATGATAAATTGCAGCTGATGATAGCAATCTCTCCAATAAGAGGAGGGCAAGATTTTCATCCAAAGCATGTACTTCACACCTCTAGGAGGAGAGTGAAGAAATAGGGAAGTAAACTTACCTTTCAACACTTTTGCTGATATACTGAAGCTTTGTCTTCTTCAGTTACAGTATTTTTCCTGTGGAATTCTGCCACTTCAAAAAATTGTAAGTTTCTATTTAGCTTTTCTTCACTTTTTGCCACAATATAATCCCACTGTTCATGTTGCCACTAGTCTTTTTCCATCTTTGTCCCATATGAATAACATAAAGACTTGATTCACAGATTTCATAATTTATTTAACACTTATTTGTTGAATTAGGCACACTCTTAAGCTATAAATAATTATGATACAATGATTGCGATCCCACAATATACTTACAATATGACTTACAATAATATGCGAACTTAGTCAAGATATAACAGATGGAATGAACCAAACTGCCTTTATAATCACTGATCAAATACAGTACATATCTAACCTGGTTTAGGAATTGCATTGTGATGTTGCCCTTCAGGAACATATATGGTTCTTTTCAGAAAGTAGAATTCTCATTGTATTCTTTGATAATAGCATATCAAAGTCATCCTGAGATCTAATGTTGGCCCAATCAGTTTTTAAGCTTCATTTTTTCAGCTCCAAACATTTGACCTGAATCCAATTATCTAACACAGATTAGTGTCACTCTAAGGAGTCAGCTATCTGAACAAATACAATTTTACAAAGAGATACAAGAATAAGGTTATATTCACAAGAAGATATTCTTTCCAGATTCTTTGATATATTTATTAATCAAATTTATATAGCCACCTACCTCAACAAAGGTGACTTTGGACACTGCAAACAGATTACTAATACCGCCTATAATAATTGCTTGGAGTGTCTCACTGTCACCACTACTATTTGTCTATTTCAATAATTCCTCTGTCAGTGATATTAAACAAGTCAGGCCATAGCTCAGTGGTTCCCAAACTTTTTCGGGTTGCGGCTCCCTTACCTGCTTCCGGTTTTTTCCGCGGCTCCCTTCAAATTTTCGGATTTTTTCCGCGGCTCCCTTAATAGGGACATCCGGGTTTTTTTGCATTTTTTTCTTGTAACTGCGCATGCGCACTAGGCTTTGTGAAATGGCGCGGCGCCCGCACAGATTGGGAACCACTGCCATAGCTAATAAACATCAAAATCATCTGCCAGGCTATCCTACCTTCTTTACATGGATGATTTGAAGCTGTATGGAAAAACACAATCTGAAAAGGAATCACTACTTAACACAATTCAAATATGCAGCCAAGATATTACAATAGAGTTTGAACTGGACAAATTAACCCTCACCATTAACAGGGAAAAATGGCAAAAACCAAAGGAAGCAAGATGTCCCATGGAAATAACATCAAGATTTTGGATGAACAAGATCACTACAAATACATAGGCATCCTTCAGGCTGACAACAACAAGCATACTGATGTCAAGAAGAAGTTAGTAGTGAATACATCAGAAGAGTAAAGAATATCTTAAAGTCCAAACTCAGTGGCAGAAATTCCAACAAGGTGATGGCTGCAAATCCAGTGATTAGATGCAAAGCTGGAATAATGGGTTTTACTATGGTAAGACAGTTTTCCATGGCCAGTACATAAAACAAATAGTGGATAAAGCAAATAACAACATGACCTGGGAATGGATAAAATGGGGAAAATTGAAAAGAGGAAGGTGCTAATTCTGACTGCACAAGTCAAGTCTTCAGAACAAATGCATATAAAAACAAAATTGAAAAGATACAGTAGCTACAAATAGCAAATGCCACATCTGCAAAGAACCTGAAGAAACATGGACCACCAAGTTAGCTGCTGCAAAAAGATCACACAGATTACAAACATTGGCATTGTTAGTTAGTTGCAAAGTTGTGTCCAATCCATTCGACCCCATGGGGTCGAATTCTTCCAGTCCTTCCTGTCCTCTGCCATTCCCAGGAGTCCATTTAAACTCACAACGACTGCTTCAGTGACTCCATCCATCCATCTCATTCTCTGCCGTTCCCTTCTTCTTTTGCCCTCAATCATTCCCAGCATTAGGCTCTTCTCTAGTGAGTCCTTCATTTAAAAAGTAGCAACAATGATACATTGGAATACCAGCAAGAAACACCATTTGCCTGCCAGCAAGGACTAGTGGGATAAAGTATAGAAAATGTGGAAGCTAAAGCAGACTAGGTCTTTATAGTTCAGACAAGCAAGCTCCTGCCTTATAATGCCCCCAGACTTTAAAAATTGTTGATGAGAAAGAATTTGGATAGTAAACATTGCAATACCTAGAGATTGCAAAATAGAAGAGAAAGAACTGGAGAAAAACATAAAATGTAAGGTTCTACAAATAACAGTAGAACAACTGGGGCAACAGAAATTATAGATAATACAAATAGTATAAGGTGTCTTGTGTGCAATGCCAAAACAACTAGAGCTTGAACACCATTGGCATTGACAAAATCACCATCAGTCAATTGCAAAAGGCAGTTTTACTTGGAACAGCTTACATCCTATGACAATACATTGAACACATCAGACAACAACATCTGCAATCCCAGATCCTTCTGAAGGACTCAGCAGGTAGATAAAAATGCCAAACCCAGTGTAAGCATGGCTGGCTGTGTGATCAGCCATAATAATAACAATAGACAGACATGACTACATTTACAAGAAAAAAGTATGGATAACTGACATTACTGTAGCTGATAGTAGAAAAATCAAAGAGAAAGAAATACTAAAAAACATAAAGACCTTCAAATAGATGAAACAATATAGAAGAAGAAAGTTGTAGTGGTGCCAATAATAGTTGGGACACTTGGTGCCATTACAAAATATCTGAAAAAGCATTTGAATGCAACAGGAATGGACAGAATCTCAATTCACCAATTACAAAAGCTGAATTACTTAAAACAGCACATATATTATGAGCTGATGTATTTATCTTAAAACCTTGAAAAGAATCTCTTAATCAAAAGTGTCAAATTGCAACTAGTTTCCATACTGTGCTTAAATAGAAATTATAACAGTAATAAGAAACAATAATAGTATGGTTAAAGAACATTTTTGAAACAATAATCAAAACAGGTTTGTGCTTTGGTTGACTTGGACCTCTAATATGTTTTTGAAAGACAGCTGCAGAAACCGACCAGAACTCTGTGCTAATTGCTGTACTTTTATTTGACCATATAGGAGTCAAAGAACCAATCTGAAGAAGGAGTTAAGGTACTAGGCAGCATCATGTGAGATATTGTGACTTTCCCCCCCCCTTTGCTACACTGGACATGGGCGTGGTCAGAGCATGACGCATCTGGTTCACAGGTCGCAAGTTTGACACCCTGCACTAGATTATAAACCGAGAGTCTGTCAGTTCTAATTCAACTTCAGGCAGAAGCCAGTCAATCTATCTCAACCCTAGGAAGTAGGCAATGGCAAACCATTTCTGGGGAAAAAAACTTGCCAAAAAATCTGCAGCAACTTGT
>JAOYMU010000192.1:94689125-94699535 GCA_025802295.1 Psammodynastes pulverulentus | reverse complement strand
CATTACTTTCCAGGGGCAGGGGGGCTTTCAGCCTTCTCAGCCAGCTCTCTCCAAAAGTAAGGGTCCCAAAACACAAAGAAGGCAAGTGGTCATATTATTTCTTCCTCTTTTCTTGCATTAAAGTCATGTGGCCTTCCCAGCTACGGGGGGGAACCAACTCCCCGCGCTCCGGAACGCCGCTTTCAAAAGTCTTTTACCCTGGAAGCAGTTCCAATCCCGTGCCTACCTTGTCAGGCACCATCAGGTTCCCTCGTCGCCGCAGGCCGCCGCGGAAGCCTTAGAAAAGCCCCGGCTCCACTAGGCACAGTGGCTCAGACGGCGACCATGGCAATGGCCGCCGCCTGACTCCACCAGCCCCGCTGAGCCTAGGGCATGTCAGCATCGACCTAGCAGCCCTGGAGTTCGGCTGGGGGTCCCTGACGAGCCGCCCGTAAACGGCAGGTGCCCTCGTCGGGCGCCTGGCCCCTGATGGCCTCAGCGGCGGTTGGGTTCGGGCGCTGGGGGCAGAGAGAAAGCCCCACAGACCTCCGGCGCTGCTGGAAGCCGGAAGTCGAGTCTCAGGAAATCTTTCTTAATATGCCTGCTTGGATTCATTTGGCCTCTATGATTTTCCTTTGAATTTTAAATATGTATTTTTGTCTGCATTTTTTCAGTATGCATCATTTTTTCCAGTATTTTTTGTTCAGTATATATACATTTTGTGTCCTTCTTTGTGCTGAAAAAATGAGCTGTTATAAAATTTTGAGAAATAAAAAAGTTACACCGCTTTTATTTCTATTATGCTACTTTGTGACCTGTGAGGTATTAGATTATCAAATGTCTCCAATTTATCCTCTAGGACTAATCAGAAAAATGCATTTGATTAGGCAAGGTTGCATACAAAACTGAGATTCTTGGGGAAAATGCACAGGAAACTGAATATGTGGATTTTTCATGAAATGAGCTGCTAAGGAAATGGAAACTAATATAATGTTGCAAACTGAGTAAAACCAAAAATGGCAATTTTGCTGATCTTGACTACTGTATATGTAGGTATTGTAGATGTTGCCAGCCAAAAGGAATAAATCAGATTACAAGATATCAAAGGCAAATGTAAGTTATCTCCTGAGTTTGAAAAGCTGTAATTGTGTATGCAGGAGTGAATATTTGTGTCCCTTTGTAACTGAAATCTATAAAGAAATATAAGACAAAATATAGCAATTTGAGAACTAGTTGGTATTTATTCAAAATAATAAATATACAGTTTGGGTACAGCTTTCTGTTAATGAAACATGAATTAAAACTACATTAGGCTGAAATTATTGTAGCACGTCTACAGTACTATCAAATGAATTCATTATGACTAGCAGAGTTATAATGAATACTAAATGAATTAATAATAATGAACCATGTTAAGTGATATCTAATTGTTTTATTTCATTTTTATGTATATTTTGTCCAGATTTTACTGTTAAGTTAATAAGGATGGCATTCATTAAGTCATTTCCCTGCCAAGTTTTAGCAGAGAGCACTTAGCTTCACACTACATCCTAAAACATATTTAGCACCATTCCTTCTTATTATTTTCTCTCTCTCTCTCTCTCTCTCTCTCTGTCTCTCTCTCTCTCTGTCTCTCTCTCTCTCTCTCTCTCTCTCTCTCTCTCACACACACACACACACACACACACACACACACAGAAGAAGAATTTGAGAACCTTTCTGCAGGTTTATGGCAGACTAGTGGGAGAATCCCAAGGGTGCAATAGTACTAAAGATTATAAAACCCAGCAAGGTTTATAAATAGAGGTAGCTTGTTGTTTTTTAAATCTCTTTGTTCAAACCACATAGCATAACTTCTTGCCGATCTAGAGTGAAACTTACATACTTATCAGATATATTATAAAATTAATAGCATTAACAGAATTAAAAAGATATAGAATATTTCTGATCAGCTACCCCACCTCCTTAAAAAACCCTAAGGAAAAAAATGCAAAACTCCTAACCCAGCTAATTTTCATCACCGATCTATTGTGGTCTTCTCCCAAATTTGCTTATCTCTAGTTTATAACAGACATATGATTATTGACATTTAACATATCGTTTATTTTTCCATTATAGAATATAAAGAAGAAGTGATTACAGAAAGGCCTTCAATTGGTTGGTTATGTTAAGTTATGAAATGTGCTCTGAAAAAGCCCAGAATATCTCATTGTCCTCATAAGAAATTTATATACAGGGCTGGAAGTCATACTTCAGCCAGATCATGGAAAAAGAAGCAGGACAAGATTGTATACTTTCTCCTTTATTTCATCTATAAGCTGAATATACATGATGAGAAACTGGATTGGAAGAAGATGAATGTGGTTTTAAAATTGGAGATAGAAATATGGAGTATTTGTATGGAGATACAAATGCCATCAGCATATTGTGCTATGCTGATGGCATTACCCTGATAGTTGAAAATGCAAGCTAGAGTAATTAAAGTTAAGGAACACAGTGAAAAAAATGGACTAAAATTAAGTATAAAGAAGCCCAAACTATTGATAACAGATATGACAATCAGATTTAGAATTGTCAATGAACATACTGAAGCACTAATATTTGTAGTTCAGGGTTGAAAAAAGGAGCCTTGGTGCCCTCTGACCTTGGTTGTTTACTTGCAAACTGTTTACTGTTATCTTGTTTGGTAGTTCTTTGATTAAAGAATTATTTGTTTCTTGCTTGTTGGTTTGATGTTAATCTGACATTAACATTAAACCACAATTAACACCAGACCAACAAGCAAAAAGCAAACAGTACCCCAATCAAAGAAATGTTTATACTTTGTAGTTGGTTTTGTTTCTCTTTATTTGAGTTGGTTGAAGAGTAGTATAGAAATGTTGGCATTCATATACTGCAAATTCTAGTTATGTATATGTTCAAGGTTTTGGTTATCACTTTTAAAACTTTTCATGGCATGGGACCATCTCATCCAGTGGTGGGATTCAAAAAAATTTACTACCAGTTCTGTGGGTGTGGCTTGGTGGGCATGGTATGGCTTGGTGGGCATGGCTTGGTGGGCATGGCAGGGGAAGGATACTGTAAAATCTCCATTCCCACCCCACTCCAGGGGAAGGTTACTACAAAGTCACATTCCCTCTCCTACTACTCATACTACTCAAAATTTCCGCTATCGGTTCTCCAGAACTGGTCAGAACCTGCTGAATACCACCTTGATCTCACCCCAATTTATCATCCCGTCCATCGAGAGTGGCAGGCAAGGTATGTTGTGGATCTTGTCAGTTAAAAAAATTTGCATGCGGGGATCCAGGAAAAGAGCCTTCTCTGCCATTGCCCCTGCCCTTTGCAGCATCTTCCAGAGATGATGCAGGTCTCTACTCTTCTAGACTTTAGAAAGAGTGCTAAGATTTGTCTCTGCCAATTGGCACGGGCTTTGAAGAAGGTTAAGCCAGGAGGGCATTCTCTCCACCTTTTTAGCATTTAATATTGTAAACTTGTCTTTTAAATCTGTTTTTAACTTTGTTCTTATTTGTGCTTTTATATATTGTGACATGCTTTTTATTGTAAGCTTCCCAGAGTCACTTAGGTGAGATGGGTAGTATAGAGTGTGATCAATACATACATACATACATACATACATACATACATACATACATACATAAATAAATTCCTGGCTCATATTAACCTACCCTATTAAGGTGAATTGGGGTTAAAAATGGAATTGTCCAAAAGTCACCAAATGAGCTTGGAGGCTGCGTGGATATTTGAACAAGGATCACCAAACTGAGAAATATTTTTTTAAAAAATTAATCTCTTTCTCTCTTTTTTTTTTCTCTTCTCCATTCCCACCTTTAGGAAGAAGTCCCTGGATTACAAAAGAAAACAGAAACTGTAATATACCATAGAAACTGGGCAAGAATCCAAGGTTGTCCACACGGGGATAATGACTACTAAAATAACAATTTTCTGTTTCTTGTATAATGAAAATTGCTAGCTATGTAAAGCTAAACCTGGGCATGCAAAAGGTGAAATTCCTGCACTATCCTATTTAATTATATTTGCCAAGAGACTTCTGAATATATTTTGGAAGTAAGTAGTCGTTTCAATTAAAGTTCTTTGTAGGACATTTAAATGCACAATGTCAGACTTGAACTCTATGAACACCAGATAATTTAAGGGAAGCAGCTTGCTATACAGAATCTAGTAAGGTGTTAGGAATCAGAAAACACATAAACCAAACCAATAAATGGAGGATTGTGGTGCCCAAGTGCCAAATGCTTTGCTTGTAGCTCCTGCTGCTTCAGGTGATAAAATAAGAACTTGTAGTCAGGTTAGTAATTCAATTGTTTAAACATTCATGTTTTATTGGACTTTTTATAAAAATACAATACATTTTAGCTAACATCAGATTAGATAAATGCCATTCCAACACGGTCAAATCCTATAAATTTTCCTCTGGTGAAGATGGGACTGCATGATCATGATATGCCTTCTTACTTTCAAGGTATATAAATTGGTTCATTATCTGTCCAGGGACAAGGGAAAAAAATAACCAGATGGCCAAGGTCAGGAATTAGTAAATATCTGTGTAGAACTATATCTACAGGTATAGTGGGTCCATACTGTTATTTAAAAAAAGATTAATAATAAAGAACAAGAAATACAATGTTGTATCAAAGAAGAGGGATATAGAAGTGCAGTAACAATACAAACAGGATTAAAACATCCAGCAATTCACGGCTGAAGTTGGGCATTAAAACACAAGAAAAATTGAGAAATGTATTATTTCTACCTACCATATCTGTCTCTGATGTTGCCTTATAAAATTCCCAGTAACTGGATAATGTCATCTAGACTCAGCTGGAGTTCATTATAATTCCGAGCCCCAAGGAAGCTATTTCACTCAAATAGCCTGATCTTGCAATCTGGTGCTTTTCCACCATTCTGCCTTCTGTTCCTCTGCTAAGTGGATATGGCACTATTAAAGACTCAAAGACTATAGGATAAGGATAACATCTGAAGGACAAATCAGGAACCGCCATTCCACATTGTTATCGTCCGATATCTTCCTGTTCTTTGGGGAATAAGGTTGTGTGTTTTGTGTTCAACTCATAAGCTAATAACATACTGTGTTTCTATATGAAATCAACTTGTATGAAGTGGATTATTTGGACAAAATAATCTATACATCCCTATGTGCATGTAAACATAGTCATTGATGTACCTAGTACTATCACTAATACAAATATAAGATTATTATTTATACGATTAATCAAATTTTATTGGGAAGAGGAACAAGAATGTAGTATCTGTCTTTCTGTCTGTCTGTCTGTCTGTCTGTCTGTCTGTCTGTTATTTCCAGGACTGCACAGATATTGCAAGGAGGCTTCTGCCACACTTGCGTAATCCTAAGAAATGACTCAGTGGCTTAGATTTCAAAGGAACCTTGCATTCTGAAGCACCTTTTGAAACTAAACCGAAAGCACTATGGAGCCTCAACTAAGAAAAATGATTTATATCTGAGGTATTTTTCCTAAGTGCAAGACACTGTAGCGAAAATAGAAAGAGAACTATTTTTCTACTATAGCACAGCTTTCTCTATAGCTGCTTTCCCATTGGTGTTACACTTTGTGGAAAGGTTATTCCCAGTTCCGCATTTGGATGTACATGATGGTTTGAGAAGCGATTTTGACTTCTTTTATAGAAAAGTTGCTGGAAATTAATTATACTTATATCATTCAAGGCATGATTACTCCAGTTACTCAATCTGGTTCTCAGAAGGAGGCACAGCGTGAAAGGGTGTTCCAAAGAGTCAGAGAGGTAAAGATTTAGAGAAGCTGCTTTCTTCAGACAAGAACACCACATAACCTCTGCAGCAATCAAGAGAGAAAACTGGTGAACCCTTTGGCAGGTGTGACAGAAGAGAAATGATGGAGGATGGGGATCCAGAACTTTATATCCTGTTGGCATTTGGGCTTCTAAAGCTATGTTCCCATTGCCTTAAACATTTTCTCCAGTTTTTATTTTCAGAAGCATATTGTTGTAAATAGGTATTTCCCCAATTTCACTTGTTTCCCCAATTCATGATAAACTACAGCTTTTTAACAACAAACAGATATTATTTTTGCAGTAAGCTAGTCCTTTCCCAGGCACCTGCAAGCTTTGTGACAGCATAGAGTCATATCTAGCATCAGCCACCAACAAACTTGCCTGCTTCCACCTCTGTCTCTGTTTGCTAGCTGGGAAATTGATTATAATGCATTTACCTTTACCTGTCTCTGTCTCTCCTTGCTGTTAATAACTATGACCTCCTCCTGTTATTTTATGACTTCATTCCTGGCAGCACAACTGAAATGAAGTTAGACCTTTCAGATGAAGTTCTGTCTTTGTGAATCATATATGCTCTAATTGTTGACAAGGCACAGAAGCAATTGCGGATCCATGCCGAAGGTGCCCCCACTCTCGGAGGCACATCTGCTGGTCCTTCTGCTGGACTGCTCCAAGGCCATAAAATGTACTTCCTTGCAGTTGCATTTGGCTTCCATCTCTCTGTGTTTATGAAATGTGTGAAAATGTGTCTTTTATATCAGGTTCCCAATGTTAATTACACGTATTCATGGTTTTTAATTACATTTTGTTTTCATACCTCACATTTTTCTTTGTGTTATTTTAAATTATAATCATCCATGTATTCTTTTTCAACAGACATGCAGCATATAAATCAACTAAAGAAATAAGACTACACAGAAATGAGTATCTAAGGAATTTAATTAGTGATGATAATGCTACCTTAGACAAGCACCTTTATCATTTTTATTCAGAGAGTAGCCAAACTTGACCTATTACAAATATTGTATTGAATTGAAAGATGGCCTTCATAGGACTGTTTATTTCCATTGGTAGAAGCAAATTTTTCTCCATCTTTCAAAAGAAATAAAACCAATTCTGTTAGAGTTCCAGAGATTGGGTTTCCTTATTTTATCTCCCACCAGTATTTTCTTTCTTCCTATTTGCAATAATCACTTAGCTCGAGAAAGTTGCATGGCCAGATTATCATTATTAAAAGAAAAATAGAAAAAAGATGGCATCTGTAACAATGGGAGTCCTTGAGCTTCTAGTAAGCATTTATGCAGGATAATATGTATTTCATAGGTAGGGGTGCCTTACCTGCAAATTCTGAAAAGAATCAATCCTCTGTTTATTGTAGCTTGAATTTTCTTCTCAGACAAAAACATGGGATGAAAATCTGACCTCACTTTATTCTAAAATAGAGGTAAAGATAAAATTGTCCTGAGCTAATTCTACGTCATTAATGTCATAAACTCAATTCCTCTTTTTGTCATTTTTTTTGTTAAATGTACATCTATTATGCCAACTCAGTAAGAGGGACATGAGTTGCAAGGAAGAATAGAGTAAAGAAAATAACAACATTTAATAATTAAATTTCCTTTTCTTTATAAATAATGATAGGAATAAAAGAAAAAAATATCTGAACTACACTCATAACCAATTATAAAGTGGAACTTTATATGAAAATATGGGTAGACTAAAGGAAATGTAAGTCAAAGATGGTTTCATAAATGTAGCATTTTACTTGTAGCTCTTTGGGAATAAAACCTTTTTTCTAGCAATGCTGATAAACAGCTTTATGTATATATGTATACATACACAGAGAGTAAGAGCGAGCCATACAGTATCCATAAAAAGGAAATACATTCAATCCAATTACTTGTAATAATGCATTGAACATATACCTGGTAAACATTGGATATCTACTTTCTCGTAACATTATATCATTGCAAGCCTCATATATTAGTAAAATAATGCTTACGCTCATCCATCACCAAGTAAAGTTCTGTATGGAAAAATATGTGAGAGTTTCCAGTGGCCCTTAGGAAGGTCAAGGAACATGACGCATTATTACTGATGGATGCTGCATAATTGAGAAAGCCAAAGAATACCAAAAAATGGTATATGCTTCATCAATTATAGAAAAGGATTTGATTGTGTCAATCATATCAAGCTATGGAAAATGCTCAGAAAAAAATGGGAATTGCAGAATATTTCATTTTCTTCATTAGAAACTGGATTGGGGAAAGATGAACATAGTTTTAATAACTTGTATTATTCTCATGACACTACTGTGATAGCAGAAAATTCAATGATCTGCAAAAATTGAGGATCACAATGAAAAAAATGAAACTAAAATGAAATATAAAGGAGACCAAATAAATGGCAATAATAGAACAAGCAGACTTGGAATTGTTAGTGAAGATATCAAAGTGATGGATAGGTTCTGACTTTTAGAATCAATCATCAACAGTAAAGGAACAATTTTTCAAGAGGTAACTGGACTTTCTGGGGGTATTTTTTGAAGACGTTTCACTTCTCATCCAAGAAGCTTCTTCAGCTCTGACTGGATGGTGGGAAATGGAAGGATTTATATTCCTTGCAGACGTTGGTCACTTGCATTCTTTTAGCAAGTCGTTAAGGTCACCTGGAAGTTTATCTGTGTCATCAGGGTCACCTGAGTGGTGAAAATGGGTGTGGAGCCTTCTTGGAACTGTTGAAAGGACTGTGTTGTAGATTGGAAATAGATGATGTCGTATCCCTCCCCCTCTCCCTCTCCCTCTATTGAGAGAGGTCTGTTCAATTTTGACATAGAAAACCTCTTTGACCCCTCTTTCAAACCAGTGATTCTCTCTGTCCAAAATGTGGACTTTGCTATCCTCAAAAGAGTGGCCTGTGTCTTTTAAATGCAGATGGACTGCTGAATCTAGTCCTGATGTGTTTGTTCTCCTATGTTGTGCCATGCGCTTATGAAGTGGTTGTTTTATTTCCCCAATGTACAGATCTACACATGGCTCAATGCATTGTACTGCATATAATCACTTTGCTCAGTTTATATCTGGGTGTTTTATCTTTGGGGTGGACAATCTTCTGTTTCAGTGTATTCTTGGGTTTGAAATGTGCACATATGTTATGTTGGCTGAAGATTGTCCTGACTTTTTCCAATATGCCTGCAATGTATGGAATGTTGCTTCATTTATTGTTTTCTTCATTTTCTGTAATGGAGGAGCTCCTGTAGGGTCTTTTTTGAGATCTGATGAAGGCTCACTTGGGATAACCACAAGTTTTGAGGGCTTCCTGGATATGGTTTCATTTGTTTTCTTTCTTATTTATGCTGGTAGGCAGAGTTTTGATACCTTTAAACTTTAGTATTGAAGAAGATACTTTAGAATATGAGGACAGCAAGGAAAACAAATTGATGGATTACTGAACAAGTCAACCCAAGACACAAATAACCAGGCTCAAATTATCCTATTTTAAACATATTATTTGGAAAAGGCTAAATTCTGGAAAAGATGGAAGAAAAGGGAAGTACAGCATGACAGCAGCAAGCTGGATGGAATCAGTTACAGTGGAAATAAGTGGACCTTTGGGACATTTTAAGCAACAAGTTAGAAGAATTAGAATTAGAATGCTTTATTGTTCCAGCTAGATCACAGACCTGGAGAATGGATGAGAAGCAAAATGTCTTCAAGAAAAAACAAAGAAAGTCCATTGTCTTTTGAAAAAGCAAATTTGGAACCACAGGGCCAGTTGTTTAACCTCTTGTCTATATGCAGACTCATCACCATGTTGAATGAGACCAATGACCATTGTATCATCTGCAAACTTCAGTGGTTTAACAGAGGATTCTCTTGAGATCCAGTCATTGGTATATAGAGAGAAGAGCAGCAGAGAGAGAACAGAGCCCTGACTGGCAACTGTGTTCATTGCCTGGATACTAGATGTAATCTTCCCTAGCTTCACCTGTTGCTTCTATCAAAATACATCTATCAAAAATGTATGATGTACCTACAAGTATGAACAGGCACAGTGAGCTGAATCAGTTTAGAGTGAAGAATTTTTGGAATGATGGTATTGAATGCCATGCAAAAGACCCAAAAGACCCATGCATATATCCCCGGGGATTCAAAATGTTGCAAGATGTAGTGCAGTATAATATTGACAGCATCATCTGCCAACCTATTTGCTTGGTAGGCAAACAGAAGAGATCTAACAGCAGACTCGTGATTACTTTCAGGGACCAGCACTAAGCTTTCAAAGGTGTTCATAACTAAAGATGTCAGAGCAACCAGTCTGTAGTCATTCAGCTCCCTGATGGAGGATTTCTTAGGAACTGGATGATGATAGAGTATTTGAAGTAAGAAGAGACATAACACATTTCCAGTGATTTATAAAAAATCAGTATGAAGATGGGGGCCAGTTGTTCAGCACAGATTTTTTCCATCTGGGACTGGTGTTTTTCTGATCTTTTGTCTATGAAATAGACCTTGCACATTTTTTCTATTATTATTATTATTATTATTATTATTATTATTATTATTATTATTATTATTATTATTATTATTATTTAGGTTTATA
>JAOYMU010000192.1:94658298-94663856 GCA_025802295.1 Psammodynastes pulverulentus | reverse complement strand
TGGGACACCCCCGACCTCTTGAGTTGTGCCTCGGCCGCCATGTTTTAGGGAGAGCTGGGAGAGTGGGTGGGGAAAGTAAACGGCCGTGCGAGCCGGTTCGGGGGCATGGCCAGCCAGGGGTCACCACCGGTTCTGCGACCCAGGCCCAATTTGTGCTACCAGTTCTGCCGAGCAGGGCCGAACCGGCTGAATTTCACCACTGACAGACACCCCCGACATGAGTGACATCAAGCTGGCTACATCCACCCTGGCCACACTCACTCCGAGTCACTGAAGTCAAACATAACCCTGATGTGGCTCTCAATGAAATCAAGTTTGACACTCCTGATCTAATGTCTTGTGTGTTGTGATGACTCTTTCTCACAAAGGTGCCCCCTCTTCTAAAGATGACACTTTTATTTCCATATGTTGATAAGTATAAGGTAATTTTTTAATTAACATATAATCTTTAGAGTTTGGCATAATCTATATAAGATTTAGAATTCTAGATTAACAAATAGTCACTGGATTTTGCTCGCTGAGAATCAGGGGATCACCTTATTCTTTGCAAATTAAAAAAAGAAAAATGCTTTGAATCTCTACACATTTTGGCTTTCTTTAGAGGTAAGTTTTTCCACCACAATAATGCTGAATTTTTTTTAGATATGTAGTGCTGATTGAAAAGTAGTAAGTAGCAATCTCTCGCAAAGAATTAATGTTTGTCAAAAGAAGTTACCATTTTGGGAGGAACATCCTATTTTTGTAAACTTTGCTGGGGTCTAATGAAGCAGTAGACAATGGTGATCTTGCAGGAAATTTATCTGTAATTTTAGCAGTGTTCTTCCCACACTGTTGGAAAAGCAAAGTAAGCAGTTTATTATAATGCTTAAGAATACATTTAATCTGAACTAATGAACTTGATTTGCAGCAATTGATGGCAATGGAGATGAGGATTGCAACATACTTTTAAAAGCTTTACCTAGTAGACCAACTAATATTTTATTAACAGTTTGTATGATAACAGAAGGATAAATACCTCACACGGTAACTATCTTGTTAAACTTGGCCGTTAAGACATCAGCCCATGTAATTCCAGATTCATTTCTTTCCCAGTCCACTTATATTAAAACTTGGAGGATATGTGATTAAGTTTTTAATTTTAATTTTTATTATTTTCTGTTATTGGGCTGTACTAAGTACTACTGTACTACTTGAATAATGCAGGTTAGTTGTAATGTCACAATGCACAATTGTTTTTATTTTAAAAATAAAAATATGTATGCGTCGTTTCACTTTTTAACATTTCAAACATTTTGTTCAAAGCACTTTGTACACTGAATATTTTACTATAAATCAGGACAGTCAATGTTCTTTTAAATGGTATACTACAGCCATTCTGAAGTAATTTCTTGGGAATAATGGGGGGATGCAGAAACAAGTAGTATGCGGGTGGAACATAGAGTTATTTTTTCGCCATTTTTCAGGACTAATTCTTTGTATTCCAAGCAATAGGTGGTCAACTTAAGAAAAATCAGATAGCTCACCTTAAACAAAAAGATCTCAGTTTTTTCTTTTTCTCTGTTTCTCAAATATCTTGTCTGAGCACAAACTATCTATAAATGACAATAGTGGGGTCTCCACATTAGAAACAAATGTCTGATTACCTGATTTATTTTCAAAAAGAGGAGCAAATAGTTGATCATTAAAACTATTGCCTATACATTTAAGTCCATTTATGTGATTAATACAGTTAGTCATTAATAAAATATGGAATTTAGCCAAGAAAGAAACGCAAAAAGTAAACAGCTACAAACATAATTTTCAACGAAATGATTTTGAATCCATATTATTGAATAATCATACAAAAAAACCAAGATAAACTGTCTTTGGACAGTATAAAATCTTTCTCAAACAAAATTCTAATGTGAAATTTTCAATAGGTGTAGCTATTATTTTTGATACTGAATAACATTTTATCAAAATCTGTTGTTTTCTTGTTTCTTTTCTATAGTATCCCAAAGAAGCATGTTGCATGATGTCCTACTGTTGATATTGCTACCTGACAAACAGATTGTGGAAGATAACCAGGCTGAACAGAGAGGGGTTAAATACATCACAAGTTTCCAGTCCCTTTCCACTCCCAAGAGATCTAAGTCCAGCCCATGTTGAATTCCATTCTTATCTACCACCAATTTGCTGTGACTGTTAATTGTAGAGAGCTTAATCTTGCAATAAAATCTTATATTCATTTGAATACCTGGGTTTCCTGATTTCTTTGCTTGACACAGATACTGCATTTAATAATGTGTTGCAGAAAATTGAACAATCAGGGTACAACAGTGAGGAGGAGAAATGTTTATTACAATGATTGTTGTGTGCCTGATTAAAAAGAGGATCATGAACAATGGAAAAGCCAATTTTTGTATAGAAGTTGAGGATTACAAGGTAGGAAATCCTAGATATCTGATTTGCTGTCTGGCTTTGGGGAAATTAGGTAGGTCCTTGTCCATACTTCTGGGGCTATTTCTATAGTTAGGCAAAGCCATACTTTTAGGACAGCAACAGAATTGAGGAAGTCCATTGTTAAGGGAATTGAATGTTGAGTTCACCAAGCCGGTTGAGGGTGGAATGTTGAAGTTTTTCTATGCTGCAATTCCCTTAACAGGGCAACCCTTGGCTTCTAGCAATAGTAATAGCACTTAAACTTATATACAGCCCCATAATGGGTCAGGGAGGCTGAATTTGGGTCTAACAGGATTAGGCAAAAAGATTTTATGGCTTTGACCCAAATCACTTATAAAATATAGGGAGAAATGTGCAGCCACCATTATATTAGTCTTATTTGTATGCGCTTTATATATTAATAATTATGTTTATACTTATATCTACTATCCAATGTATGGTTGACAAAACAAACAAACAAACATTGTCAAAAGACAATACTTTTTAGTTTCAGTCCCTCTCACTTCAAGAAAGCAAGGATAAAAGACATTAATATCAAAAGTGGATATGTTAGCATTTTGACCATAATATCGCCATACTGCAAATTATATTAACTTCAATAATTCATTCCATGTAACCTGCTTTTAAAAGAGCTTCAAACTTCAAATAATATTAGATTTTAATGGCTGTTTTATAAATTTAATTAGAGAATTTTGAACTGGTCTTGGACCATAAATAAATGATTTAATTTCAATTGGTCATGGTGGCTTTTTAGAAAAAGCTTTTTAAATGGTGCAAATTAAAAAAAATTGAATATATTTTCATAAAAATGGGTCCCTTTAATTTTTATTAGCTGAAAATATGGTATTGTAATGCTTAATCTAGAATCATAAGTGAGACTGTTTTTTATTTTTTAAAAACTGTACAAAAAATAAGGATGCCCATAATCTTGTTTTATACTTAATTTGCATTTCAATTATTGGCCCGTTTTATCAGACCATCAATTTTAAGTAGGACTTATATTTAAGCTGAATTTGAAAATAAATTATTTTCTATATAGATTACATTTTGGATTTTATTCATAAATAATAAGATGCTTTATCTAAATGTGTAGCCAGTGAACAATAGTTTGGTAAATTATTAATTTATTAGATTAATCGAAACCACCCCATATATTTCCAAATGCATTTCAGGTGTCTACAGTTTATTAAAAAGCCTTGGCTTTTCTTTATTAGCTGAATTCTAAGTTAACTGAAATGATTATTGCTAGGATAATATCTTTGTTGTGTTAAATATTACAAATTGTACATGCAGATATGTATAACTGAAAATTCCAAGGAATTTATGAAAACCCAAAGACTGCAAAACATATTTTGATTATTTAGAGATAAAGGCTTAATCTTGAACCTTGTTCATCTGGAAAAAAAAGGATAATTTGAAATAATTCCACCTAAAAATGGCAGGCAAATTAAATATTTGGGGGAGATGTGTCAGTATTCTAGATCAGCTTATTGTTATCATTCCTTCAATACATTTTATGCATTTAGAAAATTGGATTGCCTATAACGCTGCAATAGGACTGTATTCAGTTAATTCATCTACTGATTTTTTTTAGTTTGGCCTTGTTGCATTGTTGTTTCTGAAACTTCCCCTCCCACATTTATTGTCATATTGGAAAGTATTTTGGAAGTATCAAAATCTACAATTTACTTCTGTAGGAAGCTAAATAGTATTATTAAGATAAATACTGGTAAACTTCAAAAACTGAAAAAGAGTTTGGGAAGAAGAGTAGGAATAGCCATTTTTTTAAAAGAAATAAGAATCTTGTATTTTAAATAGTATTAAGTATATTGCTTTGAATCTTAAAATGATATTAATTCATCCAAGTATATATTTTTTATGTTAATTGGACATCTCAATAGATGTTGAAAGGTTGGGTGTCAATCTGTTCAGACCGAAGATGTGATATATTTGACATATATGATTTGTTGTGGCTGAGTACTCACATTATTGCTAATATGATTTTGGAAAGAGAAATAAGATGTTTAAAACTGTTAATGTAACATGAAATATATAATAAAACCTTTGAATGTATTGATTTATGAAAAATTTAAGACTCAGTAAATTTGAAATGTAGCTAAAAAGATAAATTTGTAATGTTAGAAAGAAATTGCCACTTAATGTTCAAGACTCAACTGTCCTGGATGGAAAAAATATGTTCAGTATCAGTCTTGGAATTGGTTATTAACATAATAAAAAGAATTTATTTACAGTAATTCATTTATTTCAATTTATATGACTGTTCATCTCATCATGATTCTAAGCAAGAATAACAATTTAAAAATACCAACAAATAACAGCATAATAAAAAATACATAATTGTCAGCTGTGATGTGGTAAAACTATAATGAAACATTTAAAATCCAACATCAAAATAGCCATTTTACGGGCTGTGCATTTGATCAATAATCAGCATGCTTCTTGTGAATAAGATTTAATCCACTATTTAAAATTTACTTTTATTTATTGAGATGTTTGTGCATTTATATATGTTTTGTTTGTGTTCAAGACTATTTTTTGTCATTTTTAATAAGATGTGATATTTTACATTGCACATATAATAGATTTCTTTTTATGTCAATGCAAAAAAAGAAAAGAAAAGAAAAGAGAGGCCTGGACACAAATTTGACGGTGGAAATAAAATATTAGAAAAAAAGTTATAAAATGTCACCTTACAAAGATAATGCATAACTAACCTTAAGGTGGCCATTTCTGAACAAAGGAAAATAAAAAATTTGCAGTATGGAATTGCTGATGCACAATTTCATCAAGAAGTTCAACTTGGACTGTGGCTTCAACAAAGTCAAAACTCTTTTTATCTTCATTCTGATAATTTATTACATTTATATGCTGCCCATTCCCCAGCCACTCTGAGAGGTTAGGATTAGGGTTCATAATTAGCATAGTAGTTAGCATTACTATGCTGCATATTGATTAGCTCACCAACTCAACTTCTGCCTTAACTTCCACTAAATGTTTTGCTATATTTATTTATTCAATCATTTATTTTGGTACCTTCAAGTCACTGTTGACTCCTAATGACTGCCTGAACAAATCCCTATAATTTTCTTCACAAC
>JAOYMU010000192.1:94648298-94653298 GCA_025802295.1 Psammodynastes pulverulentus | reverse complement strand
AAATAAACAATTGTTCTTTATCCTACCTTTTGAAAAAAAATGTTTTAACTTACAGGATATATATTTTGGCTAGGTATCTGGGCAACAAACAACAATCACCTTAACTGGAAGGTCTATTCAACAATGAACAGACACCTATGGAAGTGGTGAATTCTTCTTTTCCGAAGGTATTTAAATAGAGTCTAGTTGCCCATCTATCAGAAATAGTACAGGCAAATCTTTGATTTACAATCATTTGTTTAGTGACTGTTCGGAGTTACAATGGCACTGAAAAAAGTGACTTATGACTATTTTTCATGCTTACGGCCATTGCAGCATTGCTGATCAAAATTTAACCACTGGACAAATGGCATGTATTTATGACGGTTGCAGAGCCTTGGAGTTATGTGATTGCATTTTGTGATGTTCTGACAAGAAAATCAATGGGGAAGCCAGATTCACTTAACAATCATGCTACTAACTTAACAGCTGCAATAATTCACTTCACAACTGTGGCAAGTAAGGTCATAAAATGAGGCAATACTTACTTAACAACTTTTTCTTAACAACAAAAATATGGGGCTCAGTTCCAGTTGTAAGTTCCATGTAACACATTCCTGTAAAAGGCAGGGGATTAGCCTAGTTCATCTCCACGATCTCTTCCTAATTGTACATTCTATGATTCTAGGACAGAGTTTCTTAATCTCAGCAATTTTAAGATATGTGGACTTTAGCTCCCAGAAATTCCCCAGCTAGCATGGGTAGCTGGGGAATTCTGAATGTTGAAATTCACACATCTTAAAGTTGCTGAATTTGAGAAATTCCACTGTATAATATGAAGTTCAATGCAAGGATGTAAATGGAGAATAAGTCCTCATGTTGTAGGGTTTATTAGTATAGTACTGAATACTTGAAATAAACTTTTACTTAAGATAAATACTATTTGATGGTCAGGAGAATCCCAGAGCACTTTACTTGATGATACAATGTCTAAGTGAAAGACAGACTTTTATTAAAGCAATTTATTATGACCATGCTTGGCATAGTCAGGATGTTTGTCTTAAGGATTAATACAGCCATAACTTTACTTAAAAACATTTGAATTAACAAAAAAGGATTTATTTTGCATTTTTATGGTGATCCTTTTGTAATGTAAAATATGACTATTCCTGACAAGTTTGTAGAGCTTTACCTATGAGAGTGCTTTCTGACTCTTTCCTGTTTGGCAAAACTTTTCAGGGTATTTCTTGAATTATTATTTCACATAATTGTACAAGATGTTGTTTTTCCTCATAATATCCTAAAGTTCTAAATAGAAAATTTCAAGAATATAGATCCCTCTGCAAATTGTTTTCCCCAATCCTCAAAATGCTCGATAAGGTTATGTTATGTATATTTGTTAATCCTTATGACTTCCTCATACCAGACCAGAGAAGTGCAAGATTTGATCCTTTAAATATTTGTATTGTTATTATTTTTGAATAATGTTTTATTCTCCAGTGTTTCATATTGTAAGGGAAATAATCATAATCTAGCAACTGTGTGTTATGTGCACAGCTACTGGCAGCAGTGTTAAAAGGGGTATAGGATAGTGGCAGCAGAAAGAAGAGAATACAGAGGTATAGAAGACATAAGAATATCCAGTCTCATTCTGGAATTACCTAGAGTTGTCTAACCCAACCCTAACTCCCAGAATACCACAGTGAATACGGTCCTTTGGAGGATGCCAAATTTGGAGCGTCTGGAACTCAGTTAGGGTTAATATTTTATTTTTTTTCTTGAAAGTCTCAAGTGATAACGTTCCCACAACTTCCGAGGGCAAGCTGTTCCATTGTTTGGTTGTTCTCACTGAAAGAAATAAGTTTCTTCTTATTTCCAGGTTAAATCTCTCCTTGTTCAGTTTCTATCCATTATTCCTTGTCTGGCCTGCAGGTGCTTTTAGAAAACAGCTTGACCCCTTTCTCTCTATGGCAGCCCCTCAAATATTGGAACACTGCCATCATGTCTCCCCTGGTCCTTCTCTTCACTACACTAGCCACGCCCAGTTCCTGTAACCGTTCTTCATATGTTTTAGTCTCCAGTCCCCTAATCATCCTGGTTACTTTTTTCTGTACTTTTTCTAGAGTCTCAACATCTTTTTTATAGTGTGGTGACCAAAACTGGATGCAGTACTCTAGGTGTGGTCTTACTACAGCTTTATCATGACCTGGACAACTGAGAATCTCCATAGACATAGTCATCACTCCTGAAGCCAATTCCCAGGGACCAAAAACTGCCTTTCCTCCATGCTAAGGCTCAATAGCCTGGCCAAGGAAATGAAGTGACTCTTACTTTTCATGCCTGAAGAACACCTGAGCTGCTTTTCTCACTCAAATTCCCCTTCCTCCATTCTGGTTCGGTTTCTAATACAAATCTAATTGCATGCCCTCTGGCACTCTTTTTTTCTATACACACATCAATTCAGATCCTGTAAGAATTTCCTGAAGAAGAATGTAGGGAACAGCTATTGTAGGTGCAAAACATATAATGCAGTGAATACAATCAACGTGAACATGCAAAAACCAGGTTCTCACTGTCTGCTAATCTGGACATATAATTATCATTATAAGAATAGACAGAGCATGCTAATATTATACACTGATTTTGCCCAAACGAGAACGACAGATTGTTCATTACAATAATAATGTTAACTTACCTGTCTATTATACCAATACGATTTTTCTTCTCTGCACTACAGAGGACTTTTATCTCCCATCCTGTGTTCAGTCTACACTAGCCTTGATATTTAATTTGCTCTTTTTTATGCATTTTTTCCCCACAATTACGTTGTGCAAATGATGTATTCATTTGCGATGTGAAGTGTCCGGGTTTTTTTTTTCTTATTGGCTCCGTTTTAATCCAATCTGTGAGATTTAACCATGCGATATTAACAAGCAAATTTACTAAAATGTTTCTTGGGTGAAAATTAAATACGGGATAAATGGGCCTCCCAGAAACCATGCCCACAGAGGCAATGCTTATTAGGAAAAAAACCCAGCTTTGAATATCCTAATACTGAACATAAGGGAAAGCCAAAGGAAAGGAGAAGAGTCACATCTGCAGTGCCACCTGGTTCATGAAAAACAATATTTAAACTCAATTCTGCCCGTCTTTTGCAGCAAGGACATGGCCCTGAAATGTCTAAGCTGAATTTTTATTGGTACTCTGTAATTACTGATTTGCACATAATCCTAATCGATGGTATCTTTAGCCTTCTTTTCTTAACTATGTTCACAGTTGGCTTGGTTCACACATTGCTGTGAACCACACAGCAAGATTTACAGATCACAGTAGTTGGATTTACACAGCATGCTAGGCAAAACCCAAACAAACTGCACGATGGATTAATATGATGTCCTACAGGTGCCTAAGCCATTCCAACACATATCCTTACTGCAGGTATTAAGTTTTAGTTTTGATAATGTCTAGTTGATGGCCATTGCATCCTCCTTTTGAGGGAGGATGTATTTGGAGGGGGGAGGTTGTCAGAAGGATATTTTTTGAGGAACTTCCTGGTCTATTTGATGATAAGAAAACAGAGCAAGGAAGGTCTTCAGCTACCCAATCCATTTTTTTTACATTAAAATGTGAAAAAATGCCCCAAACTGACAAGTTACCTCACCCAATGCCTTTCTGTAGATGTTAACAAAAGGGGAATCTTCACTAAAAAAAGAAGACTGGGACTGGACCGAAGTACAATGGGGTCCAGTGAAGGGCTCTTGAGGAGGGGATGCACCACTGCCTCCTTGAAGGCTGTAGGGACCACCCTCTTTCTCAATAATTTTATTTAGTTATTTAGATATTCATTAAATGTATATGTTGCCCAGAGTCACCTTATGGGGAAGATGGGTGGCATATAAATCTCATCAATAAATTTAGTAGATACCACAGCATGGATTCAGCTACATGTCCCCTTCCAGGCAGCCTTCCCCAATCACGAGGGATACAGATCTAATAACAAGGTGATGGAGTTAGGAGTGGAAAAAAATGTTCAAGGAATTAAACCAGAATGCTCTGTGAAGGACTTCAAAGACAGGACTTCCTTGCAAATCTTTCTCTGTAATTAAACTCTCTCAGCGAGAACATTGTTATTCATCCAGAACAGAAAACAACTCTGCCAGATTTCCTTCAGCACCTCTCTGACATGAACAAGTTTTGAATCTTTGCTTTTTATTAGTGGGGGTTGGGGAGAGAGAAGAGTCTGTTCCGGTTTGGCTTTAAAACACCATCCTTTTGAAAGGACTTCACCAGACGCTCGTGAAATCACTTCAGAAATATGGAGTCAGCTTGGCAAAGATGCATTATTGTTTGACTGTAGTTGGATAGGCTCTCAGGAATTGCCCACCACAAATGCAAAAAAAAATAGTTCAAAACCACAATTCAGACAGGGAGGAGGAGAGAGAATACACAAAAGTGGAATATTGCTTTGCATTGTTTTGAAGTTTATCAACCACTGTTGGATTCCTTAGAGCAGGAATGTCCAGCCTTGGCAACTTTAAGAGGTGTGGATTTCAACTTCCCAAACTCCCCAGCCTGCCTTAGATGAAAGGTCCCCCCCATCACACATACACCCTCAGGTTAATTTGGTTTATAAGCCTTGTCTGTTGACAAACTCAAAGAGTATTGCCTTCTCCCTGAACAAACAGCATAAACTGTTCATCGCCTCATATCCTCCCAGGAGCCTCAGATGACAAAGATTAAAGGCATGACTCAAAGAATGTCCAAAGTGGAAATGAATAAAGGGTGAATTTCTCCAGGTAACTTTGCTACATCCACATTTATTAATAAAGCAAATATGCAGGACCTAGGACAGAGCTCTATGGTGCTCCACAGAATACCTCCTTCTAAAGCAGGGGTGTCAAACTCATTTTCACCGAGGGCCACATCAGCGTAATGTTGCCCTCCAAGGGCCACATGTAACTGTAAGACAGTATAAATGTAACCAAATTCCTAAATGTTTTGCTTTATTTATTTAAAGACAA